>JAJJWW010016374.1:0-30612 GCA_023531295.1 Papaver armeniacum | reverse complement strand
ACAATCACTCAATTCAATTCATAACAAATAAGAACACAAATTTTGATATGAGTTACTCAACATAGAACAGGGGTTTCATCAAACACCCTGGGCGATAGAATTAAAACATAATTAAGATACTACAAACTACACTAAAATGATGCTCCGTGTCTAGCCCAGGCATGAACCTTAAAACATCTTCTTCATCTTCTATTTATACATGAAAACTTTCCCAAAACCCTAAAATTCTTTAAAATAGAAATTAAATTAAATCACCTCTCACCCACGTCTCGAATCGCTTTCCTCTTCCTCAATCGCCTCCGAGAACGCCATGCATGGTTGTTGGATAACCCTAGTTCTAGTTTTCTCTAAGTTAGCTTCTAGGGTTGGAGAAGCTAAAAGAGAGAAAACCTAGACCTAGAGAGCCTGGTGCTTTGCGCTGGAGTTGTTGTTGTGTCAGGAGAAGTGATGATGGAGGCGGTGAGGTGGTGGCGAAGGCGGCTTTGTCAGGGAGAGGGAAGGAGGTGGAGGAATGGGTTCTGCAGATGGGGGAAGAAGAAAGAGAAGGAGAATAAGAGAAATGAGGTGTTTTGCTCGATGGGTATAGGGTTAGGGTAGTTTGGTGTTGAGCAGGTGCAGCGAAGTTTGATGAGGAAGACGAAGCGAGCGTTGGATCTTGTGGGAGAGATCTGAACGGTCGAGGGAGAACTGAGGCGATTTGGTGTTGAGCGGAGCATCGAGAAATAGATGTGAGCGAAGGAGCGACCGTATGATGCATCTGGGTGAGATCTCAACGGCTCGGGATGAGCGGGTTCGGATCCGGGTCGTGGGTAGCTCTAGCCCATGTCTTCCTTGTTGGGTTGCAACTGATTCGCGCGCGGGTTTGGGCTATCTGCTCCATAGACGCTTGTCTCCAATTCTTCTTCTCTTTTGGCTCCTCAGATTCTCCGAGCTTTATTTACTACCTAAAAACACAAAATTAATTAGTACAAATATTTATTCTTGAAAACAAAGAAAATACAGAATTTGGGATAATATCTGATTTCTGAACACAAAAGATGAGTTAAATGCCAATAAATAGATGTATAAATATGCAATATTTGGCACTCATCAGCTACAACTCTCGGTGTGTTATACTAGCCCGATTGAGCATATTTGAATCTGGACTGACCATACTAGTCTCAGAAACGATCACGACCATCCAACTTCACCAGCATGATTGGATGGCCCAGATCGAATCCATAACCCTCAAGCAGGTATTGGAGTGTTCACCACCGACCCAATGCGGGCCCCGCATGGTCTGGGGCCTCCCAAGAGGGAAGCAACGCTTACCGGTTAAATCCACCAAAACAAAGATGGACGTGAAACCCTAAACTAGGGTGACGGCACATTACATGTGTCGCAAATCAGTCTCAACCACCCATCTTCGCAGGCATAGATGGAGGGTGTAGATGTAGATTCAAAGGGCCCGGAACATGTCAACACAAACATCGTGGGCCCGCCTACATACTCCGACCAATCACCAAAACCAACCATGGTTGGTGTCACAATTCGTGCGCCCAAACAAGCCATGACGCACGGCCAGTGAAACCCTAAATTAGGGTTTGTATCGATCACGAGTGTCCATATTCTCCGGCATGAATGGAGGGTCCAAGATTAGATTAAGCAGGTCCAGTCATACCAACATGACCACCGTGGACCCATCTATCCCCTCACCTGATCGGCCAAGGCATACCATGCCTGGTTATCCCAAATCGTCCGCCCAAACTAGTGTGGTCACACTTCCCCGATTGCAACTAATCTCGACCACTCAACTTCACCCCACGATTTGAGTGGCTTAGATCACGTTTTCATGGGACAGTCAGGTATAGGCTTGGAACGCGCGCCCGAAGTTGGCACGATGCGCGGCTTTTGCGGCACTAGTTTTCTGTTGCAAACTGATCTCGACCACTCAACTTCGCCGGACAAATTGAGGGCCCAGATCACACTTTCGTGAAATAATGGGATATGGGTGCCTACACCGTCATGCCGTCTACACGCATGTACGATCGGCCTGGCCAAAATCGTATCCCAAGCTTGGATTCGACCAAACTGAAGAGTGATGCCTGCGCACCTCTTCAAAATCCAAAAACTTCATCAACGGTCGCAGATGAGCGTCACAGATCATATCGTCCGTCCAACTCTACCAGCTTAGTCAAGCAGCCCTCGTTAGGAATTAAGAGACCAGTAAGGCATCACCACGATCACTGTCCACCACTCTTCCACATGGAGTGATCGGTCAAGTCAGGGCTTACCTGTATAGCCTCCAAACGATCACTCGAAGATGGCTGGACATGATGCTATTTTAAGACGCTTAAATTCGTGACTTACTCCGGTAAGCCTTAAAAATAACGATGTTTCATACATGCTGAATATACTTGATGCAGTACCTGCATAGAATACACACGATACTTCACAAGTATCGACTTCCTAAATAACTCAGTTATTTAGTCTAGCATTACATGCTACTTTATGTGGGTCCCACGATCCACACACTCGAGACATCAATCATGTCACAAACTGGGGATACATACTTCGGGTATTGGTTTAGCGGTTTACAGCGTGCAGCGTGCAACGCGCCATCACAAGAACGTGTTAGGAAGTCATGGACGGTTAGAGATGACAGGAGAAGTGGGCAAGACTGGTCGTGTAACACCAACACACAACTCCACTACTCCATCACTCCACTTCCTCCACTTCCCACGAGAGACGTGAATAAGGCTCAAATGACTTGTATAAATAGGTTCTCCTCCCTATTTCCAAACAACAACAGAGCAAGTCAAGACAAAACAGAAACCAAGTGTTAATACAAAACACCGAATCGATAGCTTACATCCCGTAAGCTGGTTCAGCCTTCTCATTCATAGGTCATAAACAAGCCTACACCTTCACAATCTCAACACCTTCTTCGCTTCCCTCCCTAAGATCAACCCCATCTCCTTCACTTTGTGACCGAAGCAAGTCTGGAACGACCATTTCTTGGTTTAGGCCAGAGTTGTACAGATTGATTTCTTGAATCACAAGCACTCACCGCGCAGTGCATTTGTTTAAGGTTTAAATTCATTCCTCATCCACACACCCCAAATTACCAAATCCGGCAGGAATAGTTTTCACCCATAAACAACAGGAATTTTTTTTCTTCTTATGAAACCAGAAGAGATCAGTTCGAAACCCTAAAACAACTCCGTCTCCACCTTCTTCTCCATCATCTACACTTCTGTCTCATCCTAATGTATTCACCTCTCTTCTTTTCTTCGTTGATTTACATTCAGGTATCATATTTGTATATGTTTGAATACATCTATGATGTATTCAATTATTTTGATCAACTAAGATTTTTTATCTGTTGCAGGTAATAGGTTTATAAGTTTGCTTTTTAGGGTTTACATTCTTCTCCATCTCCACCTTCTTCTCCACCATCTACACTTCTGTCTCATCCTAATATATTCACCTCTCTTCTTTTCTTCGTTGATTTACATTCAAGTATCATATTTGTATCTGTTTGAATACATCTATGATGTATTCAATTATTTTGATCAACTAAGATTTTTTTATCTGTTGTAGGTAATAGGTTTATAAGTTTCCTTTTTAGGGTTTAAAGCTCAGCATAAGAGAAAAAAAGTAGGAAATACCATATGGTCCTAGAAATAATATATTAGAGAGATTCTAGTCCAATTGACCTAGTCAATTGTCTGTTTGGTCCTATTTGGTAATATAAATTATCATTTGGTCCTAAAAATTATAGTTTGGTCCTAGGGTGATGTCATGGATGATGTAAATGTCATCTTGTAGTGGCAAAAACACCCTTATATTATTGTTTGGTCCTAGAAAATAATGGTTTGGTCCTAAGGTGATGTCACAGTCCTTTGTTTTTTTTCTCTATCTTAATAAAAATAAATAAATAAAACTTAAAACTTAAATATCTTTTGAACCATATGTCTAAAAATGATAAATTTTATATATTTGGAAAGCCTCGACGATAGCTTTCCAACGAGTACCATTGTCGCTATGTTTCAGAGATTTTAATTTTTTGCCTTATTTTTTAGCTATAAAATGAACTATTATACGAGTTCATTATACAAAATGAACTACTTTGATGAACTATTATATTCTGGAATGAAGTCCATATAAAAACCTGAAAAAAACAGACTTCATTCCAGAAATGAAGTCCATATAAAACATATACAAACAGACTTCATTTCTGGAATGAAGTCCATATAAAAACCTGAAAAAACAGACTTCATTCCAAAAATGAAGTCCATATAAAACATATACAAATGACTTCATTTAAGAATGAAGTCCATATAAAAGCATGAAAAAAAAAACAGACTTCATTCCAGAAATGAAGTCCATATAAAAAGCCTAAAAAACCAGACTTCATTTCTGGAATGAAGTCCATATAAAAAACATCAACATCTTCATCTTCATCTTCAAATGAAGTCTGTATTTTTTCATTCTCGGAATGAACTACTATTATATTGAAAAAAAATTAAAAGCTCCGATGGTACTTTTCGTTGGTAATATCGCGATAATGGTAAATTTATTAATTTTTGACATATATTTTGAGCTTTAATTTTTTAAACTTTTAAATATTAAGGTAAGAATAAGGGAAATTAGTAGAAAAATAGGGATAAAATTTATTAATTTTTACATATATTTAATTAGTGAAACCTCCTCGTTAGATATTTAATTTTTAAACTTTTAAATATTAAGGTAAGAATAAGAGAGAAATTAGTCAAAGTCCAGAAAATAAACAAGAGACTTTGAAACCATTCACTAATTTAATTTCTATAGAGGTAAAAACTAAGATCTTGAGAGAAATTAACCCGGGTTACTTTAGATATTTTAATAATTATGGACCAAATGGAAAAGGTGATTTCTGAAAGGACCAAATAGACATGGGACCACCTTGAAAAGGACCAAACCATATTTTTCCCAAAAAAAGATTTGCGATCTAATTCTATTTTCTCCATCTCTCTGTTCTTCATATCCATTATTACGTCTCTCCGTAGGGTTTTTATTTTTGAGTTTCATTCTACGGGGAAAGTTGCAGGTAGGTTTTATTTTATGCTTATTTTTCTTGATTCAATTAAGCTTCCATTATGGGTTTTTAAGATTGTAAACCCTAATTACCTCCACAACTCTTTTGCAGTTTTGTAGCTAATATACTTTTTTTGTGTTTTCGGTGAAGTTTTTGTTTCGGGGTTTTAGGAAGAAAAGCATAATTAGAAAGGTGATGAGGAGGAATAGAAGAAAAATATACAAACAGAAACCCTAGAATTATATTCTTAAATTTGTTTTGCTGGGAGACTGATACCTTATTTATTGATCGTGTTTTTTTTTAAGCAATCATGGTTTGTGGTTTAATATAATCCTGAACCAGATGTTGATTTATGTTCATTGTTGATGAATAACAACAAAAATGTTTTGAATGGTCTGTTTTTGATTTAATATTCATTTTTTGATCTCATAATCCTGCTCTAATCTCTTCTCCTGACAATTTTTTTTTGTTACGATGACACACTCAAGTAACAAAGGTGTTGGCGACACACTCATCCCATCTCGCCTCAAGCAGTCTCCACTTGATATTTAGTGCTTTCTAGCCTAAGAATCTTGGTCTGCTAAAAAGACGATAACTCACAAGTTATTTATTCTATGTGGCTTATTGATTAGTGACTAATTTTGAGACTATCTTCGTGTTTTTAAGGGTTTACAGTTTAGTTTGTTTCCATGACTACAGGAAATGGCGGAAATTGTTGATGCATATGAAGCGAAACCTCCAAAATTGAGTGAAGGAAGCATTGACGTTGACATTGTACACTTTGGGTAACTATTATTTAGTGCTTTCTAGCCTAAGAATCTTGGATTTGTTGTTTCTTCACTTAAAACATACCATCCCTTGTCATGTACCTTTCCCCTTTTACTCTTTGGCCTTGCACTGGTAGTTACAGAAATCTCTCAACATATACGGTTTGCCTCCAACTGAACTGCAGTTTTCTGTCTCTTTTGGCAGTTTATTATTTATAAGAGCACATAAATTCAATCCATAAACATTACTGGTAAGTTTACTAAAGACCCTTATAGTCACTAATGTGCAAAATATTTCCTCAATGATGTCACCCATGTAAGTGCGCATTACCTTGCTTTTTCTTAATTATGTTTCCAATTATTCAGGATGATGAAACCAACTCTTGATCTGTTTAGGAGCATAAATCCATACACGCTACGTTACATACATGAACTGTGTGATTATTCTTACACAAAAAGTATGAAGTGGATGTTAAAATGACAATTTCTAAGTCTGTTGTTTCCACTTTCATAAACCCATGTTGTATTCGTCCTATGAAAGATAAGTTACGACCGTATTTGCTTATTATGGAGCCGCAAAGATTTCAGAAGATCCGGCTAATTTACTGGAGTAGTGTTTATATGTCTAAACTAATTTTCTATAGTAAACAACTATGCTTAGATACATAAATACTTAACCCAATTCGAGTGAGAAGAATTAACTCCATGGTGCTAACTACGTATATCAAAATCATTAAGAATGTGAGCATGGTAAGACTGTGCGCTTCTATATTATTTATTGTTTGGACCAACTGTGTGGTCTTTCCCTCAGTGAAAATCTCGATTTCCTCTCCTTGCTTGCACTGCATATATCTAGGTTAGACATTTTCGCATTTTTACATTTTTATGCTATTAACTTGCATTGCACCTGCTTGATTTTCCATACTAACATCTTAATTTCCTTAGGGTAAGGATTTTTCAATATGTTGATAAATTGTTTTTTGGGTCCTGTCTAATGCATTAATTTATCGTTATAGACGTTTTGTAAATTTTTCTTATGCATTTACTGAACGAACTATTCATTTGCAAGTACTTTTATAACATGTACAAATATTTCCAAGTCCTCTCACTGACACTAATTAATGAAATATTTGAAGTTCATTGGCACATTGCGGGGGTTTGTAATTCATCTGGAAAATAGGAACCTGTAACATCAGGGGATACTTACAGGTGTGCACATTGTTCAAGCAAGAGGAAATGAAGGTCCTTAATTTCCCAAAGACCTTGGAACCTTACATTCAACGGATCACAACTGTAGCTACTGCAAAAGAATTCGAATCCACTGGGCAGGACAGAAAGCAAGGCCCTTGAGGTAATAAAGAGTTTGGTACCTTAGATTTAATGTTTAACTCTTTTACTATGAAAAATGTTAAGAAGTATCCAACCTTACGCTTTGCTGTTCAAATGAGGTTCAAGTCCTAGAGTATCGAATCTGTTTTCAAAATGATCTGATTAGGTTACTTATCTCAAACTTAATTTTTTCACTTACTTTGTATATACCCTCCATCGTCTCGATGCGGAGAACAATATAATGAGTGGTCTTTTTTTAGGAGGCTGTTTTGTTTTCTTTTTTTTGTATGGATGCATTTTAGAGTATGCAAACTCTGGTGCTATGACGCAACATGCCAAGGATAAACTTAAGGATCTCAATGGATCGTCTTAGGTAAGGCTCTCTCATTACTGTTGTTTCCCTTGACCATTACTATATGAGCTTGGGATTCCTCAAGATAAATTTTTAATCCAAAATTTTTGATAGACCTGGGTATGAAGAGAGTGATCCAAACCTAAACATATCTGTGAGGTGTGGAGCCTTTGACAGAAGGGAGCTTGCTTTTTGAAGTTGGCAACAGTGCATATTGTAATTTTTAATTTATATGGACTATCATTTTTCTTATTATTACTATATATTATCACATATTATCCACACTCAAGTTTCTTTGCCTTTGTAATTGGCATAATAATCTCATGTTGTAGTTGCTGTTTTTTCGACTATCAATTGAGCTAATAAACAGGATGTGACTGAAGGAATTTATGAAGATAATTTGTTAAGGAACAAAGTAGTAGGAAGGGGTTAGGAAGGGGGGCTGATAATTAAGAAGGATGGTGCGCTCTGTTGCTCTACCTACATGGAGAAAGTGAAGTCAATTAATCAAGTTGCTTCCATTATTGGCCAGTACGGAGGTTTTGTTTTGTGATTTAGGGCATTTGAGAAGGGTGGAACCGA
The DNA here is from genome assembly GCA_023531295.1 of Papaver armeniacum. NCBI lineage: Eukaryota > Viridiplantae > Streptophyta > Magnoliopsida > Ranunculales > Papaveraceae > Papaver > Papaver armeniacum. The sequence goes on along the minus strand of JAJJWW010016374.1, from coordinate 22,523 downwards.
GGATGGTGCTTGCATTGTTTAATCAAATTTCTTATGATTTTTAATCTCTCATCTTATCAGTAAAGTGGTTCTTTCTTGATTACACAAAAAGAAAATTCATTTATTATTCTGCAATGTAGTCTCTCATATTTTGATTTCAAAATCAGTGAATTCGTTATCACCTTGAGTGATCTGTCTAACACCTCAATTCTCACCCAAAATACACGGGATGTTATTTGGTACAGGAATGATCCATAAGTTTATATAGAATCTTAATATTTCTTTTGGTAAGCTCATTTTAATACAAAGCCATGCAAGATCAATTGGGACGGGGCGGCGGTTTTCCGAGCCATACAAAATCAAAAATTATAAGTGACGGGGCGAGGCGAAGCCGAGCCACACCAAATCAAAATGCATCACAACATAAGTGGCGAGGCGAAGACGAGACACACCAAATCAAAAATGCATCGCGGCGGGAGAGGCGAAGCCGAGCAACACCGAATCAAAAATGTATTGGCACACTAAATCAAAATTCCTAAGCAACGGGGCGAGGCGAAGCCGAGGCACACCAAATCAAAATGCATCGTGATGGGTGGGACAAAGTCCCGCGACACCAAATCAAAAATGCACGACGGGACGAGGCGAAGCCACATCAATCAAACCAAAAATATGGTTAAAAAAATATGACCGTGGATAATTTTCAGATCCGCCCGGTGCGTAGCACGGGCACAAAATCTAGTTGGGTTGAAACCACTTCGTAGAAACCCATCAGTTGGGTGTAACAAGGACGACATCGAGCAAAGGATCGACGGGGCAACAATTTTACCACCGCTGTAGGGTAACCAAATCTCAGGGCCGGCCTTATGAGCAGCCTACTAATGTGTAGTTGTGGTCAGCCACAGCTTAGCTAACTACCACAATCTAGCAAATTTGCTACCACATTGGTTGCCAATTGCTAGATTGTGGCCAAGAAAAGCTAACCACGGTGCTTGCTCTTAGTTATTATTAGTCACTAGACTTTTTTTTTTTTTTTTTTTTTTTTTTTTTTTTTGTAAAAAGGATTTATATTAATCAACAAATATAGTACAAGATGTTTATGAGCTAATTTTTATCAAAAACATTGGAAATAACACTAGATTTTAAAACCTTGTGCTGAATGTGGGAGACCCTGTGCTGAAGATGCTTTACTCGAGCTTCTTTTGCAATGTAGTCCGCCGCAGAGTTATATTTCTTGTTTATATACTTTACCTGGGCTTGTGGAAGTTTTTCCAATGTTGAGTTCACTTCTTGTATGATGTTATCCGCGCTCCAAGGAGAGTCTTTGCAAGACTTGTTGATCGTCTCCGCCGGAGTTTTGCAGTATGTAACTAATGAGATAATGGATAATATATTTTTACTTAACCAATCAGACGCCTTTAGTAAGGATTTTGATTCTGCATGAAAGGCTAAGGAATCCCACTCCGAACCAGCTTCAATATATATAAATGTTTCGCTGTCCACAGAATAAAGTAAAAAAGCGTATCCCATGGTCGAATCCTCTTTTTTGAAAGCCGCATCAATAAATATTATCCAATCCGAATATAGGTCAGACCATTTCTCTTTGGGGGCTTTTCTTCTTTTTATCTTCATTCATTTTTGGATCCATTCCTGTGTATTCTGGTTCAGAAATTTCTTGATTTGCTCCATGAGTTGAATCGGGTTCGGGTTTATTTTCTCAAAAACTACCGAACATCTGTGCTTCCAAATGAACCATGATATAGTAGCTATTTTATCCGATAGTTGAATGAACTCTTGGTCCGTGATCCACTCTTTTATCCAATTTTCGATGGAATCCGAATTAATTCTAGTGTTCACCGCTTCTAGAGAAAAACCAAACCAAATGGCTCTTGCGAAGGGACACAAGCGAAAAAGATGTAGTTTTGATTCTTGCTCTTGGGAATTACACATGGACACTATGTGTTTATGTCTGCATTATGCGCTCCGAGTCTTGAATTAGTAGGAAGAGCCTTTTGGGCTAATTTCCAGACGAATAATTTGATCCTTGGGATTACTTGGATTTTCCATATTTTTTGCCAGGGAAAGAAAATTAAAGTATTGCTCTCTTGATCTTGGTTTATGAGGAAGCTATAAACATTTTTTGCCGTGAAGGTTCCTGAAGGATGATGTTGCCATCTGACTTTGTCTTGTTCTTGTCTTTTTGGAGTAATAGTTAGGATTTTCGCTTTTATTTATGGATCAAAATAAGTATCAAGTTTTTCTTGATCCCATGTATTTTCTGGAGTGATCAACTCATTTACCCTATGTGGAACCGGATCTTGAATATTAATGGGCTTTTGAATGATACCTGTGTTAGGAACCCATTTATCTTCCTAAATTTTTGTGGAAGCTCCATTTTTAACTTGAAAAATAAAATTACCTTTAATGAGATCCAACCCTCTTTTTATGATTGTCCAAATCCAAGATAATTTGGAAGATCTAGATAATTCCAAAGGATGAGAGTTTGGGAAATATTTAGCTTTGAGAAGTTGAGCCCAAAGTTGATCTTGCTCTGAGATGAGACGGCTAGCTAGTTTAGTAAGGAGAGCTATGTTAAACTGGTGCGGATTCTTGATTCCAAGACCTCATTAGGAAATAGGTTTGCAGATACTTGCCCAAGCCCTTATATATCCTCCTCTGCTTTTGGGCTTATCTTTATTCCACCAAAAGTCTCTTTGGATTTTGTCTATTTGATTTAACGTTTCTCTAGGTAGAGCTAGCACATGCATTTGGTAAGTAGGATAACCTTGAAGAATGGATTTTATTAGGACTGTTCTGCCAGCTTGAGAGAGCAATTTCGATTTCCAGCCTTGAAGTGTGGCATAGAATTTCTGTAACAGAGGTTCAAAATTCTCTTTACTATTTTTATCAAAGAAGAGAGGAGTTCCCAGATATCTATCATTTTTTATCATTAAGGGAACTTTTAGAATTCTCGCAATGATTTTCCCATGTCTTGGATGAATTCTAGGACTGAAGTAGATACCGGATTTCTGGAGGTTTACCATCTGACCCGTAATCTCCCCAAATCTTGATAGGATGTCTAACAAATTTTTAGCCTCACCTAGATCAGCTTTTGTGAATAAAAAGCAGTCATCTGCGAAGAAAAGATGAGAGATGTTCGGAGCATCTTTATTTATTTTGAGGCCCGAAATTTTCTTTTCAGAAACTGCTTTTTCTAGAAGTCTAAAAAAAATCTCCATGCAAATTAAAAACAAGTATGGTGAAAGCGGGTCACCCTGTCTCAATACTCTGGATGTGGTAAATTTTGGACCCGGAGAACCATTTAGAAGGATAGAAAAAGGGGTGGTTGATATGCATTGGATTATTAGATTTACCCACGCATCACCAAAACCTAGAGCTGATAGAGCCGATTTGATGAAGTTCCACTCCACTCTGTCAAAGGCTTTAGAGAGATCTAACTTTAAGGCAAAGTAACCTTTTCTGGCTTTTGAGTTTTTCATTGAATGAATAAGCTCGTGGGCGATGATAATGTTTTCTGTAATTTTTCTCCATGGCAGAAAGGCAGATTGATTTGGGGAGATTATCTTGTTTAGTATTGGCTTTAGCCTGTTAGCAAGAATCTTAGATATGATCTTGTATATTGTATTACTCGGGCTGATGGGTCTGAAATCTGATGGGGCTGAGGAGTGGATATTTTGGGGATCAGTGTTATGAATGAATAGTTCAATTCTGGATTTAGGTTCCCTGTTTTAAAAAATTCTTGAACTGCAATAATTATATCCGGACCCATTATATCCCAATGGGCTTTACAAAATCCTGGTTGAAACCCATCTGGTCCTGGCGCTCCCCACTGCTTCATATTGGCAATTGTATTCCAAATTTCTTCTTTTGATGGGATAATTATTAATGAAGAATTTTCCGCCTCAGAAATGCAAGGTTTAATGAAGCTTGATAAATCTTCCACCATGTTGTTGTTATGCGATGTGCCTATTTGGGTGAAGTGATTTATTAATAGGGTATTGATTTGGTCTCTATCTGAAATCCACAGACCCGATGGTTCTCTAAGAGTGTTTATAGCATTGATTATTTTCCTATTGGAAGCCGCGGCATGGAAGTACTCTGTGTTTTAGTTGTATTTTTTAAAAAAATTATCTCTAGATATTTGGTGGTAGTAACCATTTTTGATTTTGTACCATTTTCCTAGCTCAGCTCGGAGAATTTTTATTTCCTCTAAATTTTCGAAGTATTTCCCGGTTCTATGTAGACTTTCAATCCTATTATTCAGGGATTTTATGTTTTTGTGAATGTTTCCAATCACATCTGAGTTCCATTGAGATAAATCCGAGGATAATAGTTGGATCTTCGAAAAGATGTTTGTATCCTGAATAATATTGGAGTGAAAATTCCATGAGTTGGCAACCATTGTTGATAATGTTGGATGAGACAACCAAGATCTAATGCATCTAAAAGGTTTTTGGATTTTTTTTTTTCCGGGTTTGAATCAAAAAGGAGAGGTGTATGATTAGAACCAACTCTAGGAAGATGACTCACCTTTGTGTCAAGAAATTTTCTGCGACCATTGAAATGATGTCAATGCTCTGTCTATTCTTTCACATATGTTGGCATCACCCTCTCTATTATTGGACCATGTGAATGGTGCTCCTTCATAACCCACATGTTGAAGTCCCAAAGAGTCTTGTTCGGACTATGAAAGATTTGTTGCTTGAGCTAGTTTTATTTCCACCTTGTTTCTCATCTGGGTCTAGGATCACATTTAGATCTCCTATTAGGAGCCAAGGTTTGTTGACCTGTCGAGCAATGTTAGCAATATATGACCATTGTTCAAATTTAGCTTCCGGCTCCACTGCACCATAAACACAAGTGATTAGCACCTCTATTAGTCCAATTTTTGTTTCGAAGTGGCACACATTGAGGTTTGAAGATAGAAGATTCATTTCTATGTTGTTGTGCCACGCTATCGCTAACCCTTTTGCAATTCCCACCGAAGGAACAATAAACCAGTCAGCAAATTGGGATTTTTTAAAAAAGGTTTCCATTCGAGACAATGGAGCTTTTGTCTCGGAAAGAAAGATTATGTCTGGCTTGTAAAAAAGATTGAGATGGTTCCTGGGTAATTGGAGTACCAATACCTTGGACATTCCAAGAGAGAAGTTTCATAATGTCACTTGAAAAAAAAATGGGAATGGGTAATCAAATCAACTAGGGAAAATTTATGTGGATGGCAAACAAGGGGACTTCTCTATATAATTTACAGATCAATATAATATACAACAGATTAAAAAATATGGAAAGAGGCTTGATAGAGAGAAAAAACACAGTAAGGATGGGTGCATGAATTCAATTACAGACATGCCCACAAATGGTACACATAGGTTCAACTATTAAGGGGGACAACTGATGATTTTTCTCAAAGATTAAACAGAAAAAAAGATATAACCAAATACAAAATTAGGAAGCGAACACTTTAACAAGAAAAAAAAAACAACGAAAGAAATGACGATATACCTGTAAGCACATGGATTTGACCAATCCTGAAGACATGAGAATGGGGGCTTCGGGTAATGACCAACCGAAGCCACCATTGGCGATAACGCGACGAACTGAGATCACCAGCAACTATGACGTGTCAAGCCTAGGTCAGTGGCAACGATGACGTGGCACGGACGAGGCTGCCTCGAAGAGAAGATTAGTGATTGCCTAAATAACCCCAACTGTAATAGTACACGTGTACGATTAATAATATAAGACTTACTAGAAAATGTATTAGGGTACACGTGTACGATATTTCCATATCAGGCTTTGCCTATAAAAGCAGAGCAAACCTCCAAAGAGAGATAAAGCTCTTCAGAATATTGTATTATGTATTGGGATTAGTCTCCTCATAACCTTATAATAATATTTGGGTACTTACATTTGGCAACTTCACTGGGGACTAATCCTCAGTACCACTACAATATTCGAAGTATGGCATCGGGTGTGTCGCGTAATCGTGCATCCGAAACGAAGACACACTTGTTGATTAATCACCTACTTACCAAACCGAATCAAATAGCTTTCATTGAGTGTCAACTGAAAGAACAAGAAACAGATCCCATGCATATTGACACAAAATCGGAAGTAAGTTCCCCTTTTAGAGAAGAGGGAGAAGACCCGGAAGACAAAGCCGTGCGTGAGGAATACGGGAAAATCTTCTCCAAATTCTTTCAAGAAATCCACTTCACCAAGCATCAACAGGAAATGGCCTGCATGCACATGTTGAACATCTTCTCTGGGGAAGACCCGTGCAAGTATATCGAAAAGCATTTCCCGAAGAAAATAACCTTCTCCGAAGGAGATAGGATGGTCGAGGTCGGACATCTGCACCCCCTTTATATCACAGTGTCAGTGGGAAATAATGCTCTCAATAGGGCCTTCGTAGATACCGGAGCATCCTTGAACCTAATCTCTCAACGCACCATTCATCACCCGCGCATCCCCCCCAGTTGCAATCAGACGTTTCAATGCCAAGTTACGAGACTTCAGCGGGAAGAAGCAACGAACAATTGGAACGATACAACTGGAAATCACCCTTGGACCCATCAAGGCCATCGAATTGTTTCATGTCACAGATATAGATCTAACCTGTCACATTGTCTTAGGACAATCATGGCTACAAAGACATGGAATAATACCATCGACAGACCACCAATGTGTTAAATTCTTGTACGAAGGAAAAGAGTGGCGTGTTGCAGCCACAAAAGACCCGTTCACGGAAGCAGAAAAGGACCTTTTCCCCGAGGCTGCCTTTTACGAACAACAAAGTGCAACCCCCCTCGAAGATGACTCTCGAAATGACCAAGAAGACAGAGGAGAGTCGAGCAATCGCAAAAAACATTTCCAAAGCTATATCAAATCCGACGGGAAAAGAATGTATTGTTATGTTGATAAAGAAGATACAGAAGTTGGAGAAGAACAAATAATGCACGCAATGGAAGAACTGGCTATCGGTGAACCCGAACATTCCTGGGAGCATCCAACTACTATCATCAATCAGAGTGCTGAACTGACAATTCCCCTGGATATAGGGACGTCGGACAATCCCAATATACTCCAAATAGGAAGCAACTTAGCAAAAGGAGAACATAAAGAATTGGAAAGCTTACTGATAGAATTTCAAGATGTCTTCGCCTGAACGTATGAAGACATGCCCGATTTAAATCCAACCCTTGTCTTGCATGAACTTAAACTTCACCATCTTCTAAACCAGTAAAACAGTCGCGTAGAAAATTCTCTCATACAGTTGAGGCACAAATTAAAGAGGAGGTCTCTAGATTGCTCGAAGCTGTTTTTTTTTTATTTTTTTTGATAAGTCAAACAGATTGCTCGAAGCTGGCTATATCAAACCCATACATCATCCGACATGGTTGGATAACATCGTACCAGTAGAGAAAAGGAATGTCAAAATCCGATGCTATGTAGATTTTCGAGACCTCAACCAAGCTTGCCCAAAGGACGACTTCCCTCTTCCTCTCATCGACCTCTTGGTCGACTCAACTGATGATCATGAAATGTATTCCTTCATGGATGGGTACAGCGGTTACAACCAGATCCGGATGAAAGAGTTCGATGCACCCAAAACTACTTTCTCTACCCCAGTAGGAAACTTCTACTATGTGGTCATGCCTTTCGACCTAAAGAACGCTGGTGCAACGTATCAACGAGCTATGACTCTAATATTCCACGACTTGAATCACAGAGAGATGGAGGTGTATGTGGACGACATCATCATCAAAGCCAAAAAGAAAGCTGACCACATACTTAAACTTCGCCGTGTGCTCTCCCGATGCCGAAGCTACGAATTAAAAATGAATCCATCAAAGTGTACCTTCGGGGTGACTTCGGGGAAGATTCTTGGTTTTAAGGTTACCAAAGCCGCAATAGAGTTGGACGAAGATAAAGCAAATGCTATACTAACGATGACAGCACCCCGAAATAAAGACGAATTGCAAGCATTAATAGGAAAAATTTCATACGTAAGGCGCTTCATCCCTGTCCTAGGTACCAGTATGGCGAGTCTCCTACCGTTGCTGAAAAAAGACGCCAAGTGGGAGTGGGGTAATGAGCAGAATTCGACACTCGACAAGATCAAAGAATGCTTAACCCACCCGCATGTAATGCGGCCACTGATCTCGGGAGAACCCTTGTACTTGTATGTGGCTAACACAGATAAGGCTATAGGAGCAGTTCTGGTACAGGACATGGGAAATGATAATTTATCTCCAATTTACTACATTAGCAGAGCATTGCGGGAAGCAGAGCTCTAATACTCTCCGGAGGAAAAGGTATGTCTCCCACTGATACTAGCAGCACAAAAGCTAAGGCACTACATGCTCGCGCATCAGACATATGTGGTTGTCTCGGCTAACCCGATAGCATACTTCTCCGCAACAACCATCCCATCCGGACGAATGGCTCGATGGTCTGTGCAGTTGCTCGAGTTCTCACTCAAGCCATCTAAACCACAAGGAATTCGAGGACAGGCTATTGCAGACCTACTAGCGGCTTTCCCAGGATGTGATGCATCTACACTCCACACGGGCATACAAGGGGAGATATCGTTCGCGGAAGAGACGAAGCCATGGCTCATGTGTTTTGATGGCTCTTCACACGGATCTAATGGTGGAGCGGGGTTAGTCCTGGTAACTCCAACCGATGAATTAATATCCAAGGCATTCAAGCTTGATTTCCCATGCACAAATAACACAGCCGAGTATGAAGGGTTTCTCATCGGTCTTAAGATGTCCAGGGATCTTCATGTTAAGAACCTGGAAGTGAAAGGCGATTCACGCCTACTCATACAACAAATGCTAGGAGAATTTAGTGTTAAAGAACCCGCTCTTGATGCTTACAGAGATAATTCCCAGAAACTCATCGAGGACTTCGATTCAGTGTCCCTCGCTCACACGAGACGAACCTCAAACAAGCACGATGACGCTCTAGCCACATTAGCGTCCAGTCTACAAATGTTATTTTCAAATGAAGAAACCATCACTGTAACCAAAAACTAGATGCCATCAACATGGTTTGAAGACATCATTTTCGAAGACGAAAACGACTAGAGGCGTCCAATTCTACAAGATCTTAAACATCAATCCGAGGACCACCAAGTACCATGGAAGCTCCTTAGCAAGTATAAAATCATCGATGGAAGCCTCTACTTCATCACTACGACTGGTATTCTATGCAAATGCATCGGAAATGAGGAAGCAAAGAAAATATTACACGAAATCCACGAACGCACTTGTGGTTTCAGACTCAAAATCCCTCTGCAACGACGAATCCAGCGAGCAGGCTTCTACTGGCCGGACATGATATACCAAGCCCAAAAGCTACAAGATAACTGCACAATTTTCCAAGGGGCTCCACTACACGAAGAAGCGTGCTGTGTTGTCTCGGAAGAAAACTGGCGAACCCCTTACATCGATTATCTAACGATGGGGACATTGCCAGATGATAAAAAAATTGGAAAAAAAGTTGGAGAAAAGAGCTAAGCGTTTCTTCGTCATCGACGGTCAACTTTTCTGAAGATGCTTTAACCAAAAAACTCTTAAATGCATCGACAAAGAAAATGCCACCAGGGTGATGGAGATAAGTCATGATGGGGAACACCAGGGGAAAGCCATTCTCTTCGTCCAAATTCACGATGCGGGTTATTATTGGCCCACCATGGAAAGCGACATCACAGAATATGTCCAAAAATGTGAGCAATGCTAGATTCATGGTAACCTGATCCACGCACCGCACACTATGCTTCAAAGCGTCTGTACCCCCTGGCCTTTCCACAGCTGGCGACTAGACATCATCGGTCCAATCAACCCGAAGTCATCAAAGCAACATGAATACATAGTCACAGCAACGGAATGCTTCACCAAATGGATAAAAGCCATACCTCTAAAGGGTACAACTGAGGAAGTCATTTCGGCATTTATCAAGGAGCACATCATCTGTCGTTTCGGAATTCCGATGTACATCATAACCGACAACGGTACACCTTTTGTTAATAGTCAGGTGACGGATCTCCTAGAGTCGTTTCGAATAAAGCACAAGACTTCGACTCCCTATTACCCTCAAGAAAATGGTCAGGTCGAGTCTACGAACAAAACATTGCTCAGAATCCTAAGTAGAAGCCTCTACGACAATAAACTCATGTGTCATGAGGAACTTCCATTAGACTTGATGGAATATCGAATTGCTAAACGCACATCAAACGGGGCATCGCCATACAGTCTGGTTTATGGGTAGAAAGACATCATACCAGTAGAAATGGTTGTGGCTTCGGATAGAATTCTATCTGCAAGCGGTGTCGATTTGGACAGCCAGCGTGTCCGCTCACTCGACCTAATAGATGAACGTCGATATACAGCTGCACAATGATCCCAATTATAACGAGACCGGATAAAAAGATCCTACAATCAACATGTCAAAGAAAGGCACTTCGAAAAGGGAGACCTGGTACTAGTTGTTGCACCACATGTGCAAAGAGAAGACAGCGCCGGAAAATTTGCCCCAAAATGGGATGGTCCTTTCCGCATTCGCAAAGTAGGAGGATCTGGATATTATAAGCTTGAACACGCCGATGACACTAAAATCAAAGGAAAGAAGAATTCTAAAATCAATGGAGTTTGGTTAAAGAAATTCCATGCCTAGACGAAGTCATGAGCATCACGCATGTATTCAATGCTTATTGCAATGCTCTTTTCGCTTTTTGAATAAAAAAAGAGAGAGAAATGAATGATGATGAAGCTTTTGATGACATGAGTCAATCTCAAATTTGGTCCACACGAGATTGATAAAACTACCGATGACATGAGTCATTCCTAATTTCGGCTCATAAAGAACCGACGAAATCATCGATGACATGATTCATTCTTACCTTCGATTCATTCGAGTCAAACTCTTCACAAAAGGTACTGGGATGGCATCCTGAAAAGGGCCGGTTGAGAGTTTTCTTCATAAACATAGATACTACCCACAAAAGGTAGCCAATGACCCACCGGATGAGAAGACTACACCTACGAAACACAAGACTCTATGTCCGACTGTTTCTACACCACAATGCACCTCATCCCCATACCTACCTAATGGTGAACCTACCAACATCAAAAGGTAAAAGACCGATATGGTACAATGTTATCGACTTGCCCAAAAGGCACACAAGGCAAAATCATAGTCTAGTGCTCCTAATTCATGGAAACCACCCGAAAGAAACATATATAATAACATAATTCCATTACCAACAACTGCATCCATAACATTCACTAAATCATAACGGGAAAAACATACACCGATAATAAGTGTTGCAAAAGACACAACGAAATCAAAACGCATGCCGAGTACAATATGGCAGCAAAAGAAGGGGGGGAATCTATCCATCATCGCAAGGTAACTCATCAAGGAAGCAACGAAATTCCTCCCGAGCCCGAGCCAGCGCCACCCTCACCGTATCCTTCCCACGAAGTGCCGAGAGCACCCGAAAGAACGCTATCAAGCGCTGCCTCTGGTAGTAGCGGTAATGAGCAAAAAACAAAGGAGGGAACAAAAGACCCTCATCGCGGGCCTCATCCATTAGGCGTTCAGAATTCATCACCTGAGCGTCCCATCGATCGTGAATGGAACAAAGATGGTCGAAGACAAAGGGAAGTACCCGAGAAAGCCTTTCAAGATTGGCTATTTCTAGAATTAAACGAGTACGAGACATGATTAACAGAAACGTAAAAGCGTATACCAAAATTAAAATGACTAAACTCCCTTTTATAAGGAAAGGAAATTCAAGGGTAATTAATTACGCCATTAATAAGCTTAATTATGGTTGTCAAACACTGAAAACAAGGAAGAAAATGGGGGAGAACACTCATCAATAACCTCACCAACATTCTAAGTATCTCGACATCGGGAGATAGCCTGATCAATCTCCTCCAAGAAAGCACGAGCTTCATTCAAAGACCGGCGCGCCATCACGCATTCAGCATCTATGTCTACAAACAGCTGATGAGTACGCTCCAAAGCCTCGGGAGAGACTTTTGATTCGAGAGCTATTCCATACGTCTCCGACTGCTCCACCCATTTGGAACAATGGCGAGTGCGCACAGCTTGACGATGCATCACCAGGCATTTTACCTCTTCTCGGACCAATTGCAAGCGTTGGATCTCTTTCACGGAACTGCCTCTAACCACCAAGCCCGGTGACGTTCCCAGAAAAACTGAATGACCTTCCCGATAGTGCGCCATATGCAAAATCAAATGAATTAACAGGTAAGAATGAAGGAGAAGAGAGAGAAAAAGGTAAAGGACAATGTTGGAAGAGATAAGAGTGGCAAGAAGGAATTTATACTAAAACACTCATTGGGGAAAGAGAATCTGAAACAAATCAGGAATCATACCCAAAGCCAATCACAATGAAGTAACACGTGGAGAGGCAGAAGACCCTATCATGAAAAGACACCTACGATCGCATCCTGAAGCCTCCACCAAAGCATGAAGATCTTGAAAGGAAACATCCCTAAATAAATCAACAGGGGGCTTCGGAGGAAACCAAATCCGAGAAAGGGTCGTTAAGAAAACAAGCAAGCGCATCAAGATGGCAACCCCGGAAATACGCCTTAATGCAAGCTTTGACTGATTATCAAGCCTGCAAGTCTAGATAAAACAGTCAGGGGGCTAATGTAAGCACATGAATTTGACCAATCCCGAAGACATGAGAATGGGGGCTTCGGGTAATGACCAACCGAAGCCACCATTTGCGATAAAGCGACGAACCGAGGTCACCAGCAATTATGACGTGTCAAGCCGAGGTCGGTGGCAACGATGATATGGCACGGACGAGGCTGCGCCGAAGAGAAGATTAGTGATTGCCTAAATAATCCCAACTGTAATAGTACACGTGTACGACTAATAATAGAAGACTTACTAGAAAAGGTATTAGGGTACACGTGTATGGTATTTCCATATCAGGCTTTGCCTATAAAAGGAGAGCAAACCTCCAGAGAGAGATAGAGCTCTTCAGAATATTGTACTGTGTATTGGGATTAGTTTCCTCATAACCTTATAATAATATTTGGGTACTTACAATACCGAAAATTGAATTATAAAAGAAGCAGCTTACCAACCATGTAACCACAATAAGTAAACCATTAAGTCTGTATAGTATCTATTAGGAGAAGTGACGAGGAGAGTCATATGTTGCTGGCCAAAGAGGAGCACCAAAGAAAGTAGCTGTTGAGTACGAAAGCGGGAAAGATGCCAATCAAGTGCTTAGTCGGGGGTAATCTACATTGTTCATAAGTTGAAAGGGAGTCCTTATCAAATATATAAAAGGAATAATTCAATTGCTGCTTCCTGGAACGACTTGTTAAGAGAACACTGTCTTAAAAATATTGCAAAGAATAAGGTATCAACTGAACATGACTAAAGAACCAAAGAGTTTATTATTTTGGATTACGAAAACACTAAATAAATGAAGAGGAAACCATGGAACTATGGGAATGACAAAGAAAAAAAAACTGATGGTGATTATTAAAGAATTGCTGGCTAAGAAGAGAAAAAAGAAAATGGTTGTAAACTATTCCACCAAAACCACACATAATACCAAACTAGGGAGGTCCGACAAAAATACCGAAATAGTTACAAACCAAGAGGGAAAAAACCGCGTCGACGGAAAAGCTACAAACCACTGGAATTAACTATTCTACGATAAGAAAACTAATAAACCAGACCTTAATGAATCTGACAGGGCACCAGAATAGTTCAATCACAATGAAGAAATTTCATAAGTCGACAAAAACTGAAAGGCCAACAGGACTAATTCTAATTTTATGAAACAAGGATACAAATTTTACAAGATCAGGACAGAGAGGAGAAACTCAAAAGATAAATATGTAAGATTAAGACTAATACAAAGAAACTTAAGTGCAAGATGGGAGCTAATTAAAGAAAAATCTCAAGGAACATAACTCAAACAGTTGATAATAGTAGATCTTGTATCCCCTAAGACAGATTGTAGCACAAAATTAAAATAGATTAACAGCAAAAGAAACCCTAAGATTAGAGTAGTCAATGTGTAAATAGAAAAATCAAACCTTGATTAGATAAAGGACTCCCTGAAATTTCAAGTAGACATTGGCAAAGAAACCCCCAAATTGTACTGATGCGTTAGTGTAAAAGATGGAAATCCCCGAATTGATGAATTACAGCCACCCAACGGGCAACAACAGGTTGAAGAAGAACCTCGTCATTTAGAACATAGATACTATAGCAGAATCAATGGCCCCTAAAGGGCTACATGGACGGTATACCAAATAAGTTTAGCCGGACATGGAGGGGTTTTATTTTTTTTCTTTTTAGATTAAAAGGAATAATAGAATTCAGGGAAATGAAACAGAAATCAAACTAGTAAAAAATACGAGCGATTGAAGAGATATTAATCCTGAAATTTGGTCCGGCGGTCTCCCGATTGAGTGGAACGCGGAAGATTGAGTCGACCCGGCGGTCGCCCGATTCGCAGAGGACCTATATTTTTCTAGGGGAAAAATATCGTTTGGTCCTTTTTTAGGTGGGCCCATGTCTATTTGGTCCTTTAGGAAAACGTCTTTACTGTTTGGTCCATAATTATTTAAGAATATTAAACTGACAATAGTACCCTTCCGTATTAATTTTTACTTATTTTCTTGTAGCAGTTCATTCCAGAAATGAAGTCCATATAAAAACCTATACAAACCAAAGTTCATTCCAGAAATGAAGTCCATATAAAAACCTAAAACCAGAAATGAAGTCCGTATAAAAACCTATACAAACCAGAGTTCATTCCAGAAATGAAGTCCATATAAAAACCTAAAAAAAACAGACTTCATTCCAGAAATGATGTCCATATAAAAACCTATACAAACCAGACTTCATTTCTGGAATGAACTCCATATAAAAACCTAAAAAAACAGGCTTCATTCCAGAAATGAAGTCCGTATAAAAACCTATACAAACCAGACTTAATTTCTGGAATGAACTCCATATAAAAACCTAAAAAAACAGACTTCATTCCAGAAATGAAGTCCATATAAAAACCTATACAAACCAGAGTTCATTCCATAAATGAAGTCCATATAAAAACCTAAAAAAACAGACTTCATTCCAGAAATGAAGTCCATATAAAAACCTATACAAACCAGACTTCATTTCTGGAATGAACTCCATATAAAAACATCAGCAGCATCATCTTCATCTTCAACAACAACAGCAACAACAAAGAACTTCATCAAAATTCATTGCCGTCATTTATCTTCAACAACAGCAGCAACAAAAAACGACGAAAAACACCCAAATCTTCATCTTCTTCATCGATTTCAACAACATCATATTCATCGTCGTCTTCAACATCATCTTCATCGATTTCATCATCTTCATCGTCGTCTTCAACAGAAACAACAACATCATCGTCTTCATCTTCTTCTTTATCAAGACATCAATAGAAAAAACCCTAAAACGGAGTTCATCTTCATCTTCAACACAAGCAGCAGCAACAACATGAGATCGTCGTCGTCTTCATCAAGTAAATCGGGTTCGTCATCGTCTTCAACATCAAATCTGATCAAATCATCAAGAAAAAAAAAGAGAGAGAGAAAAAAGTAGATCCGAAAAGAAAAGAAGATGAGAGAGAAAGTAAATCGAGAATGAGATATTTTCTAGTAATTTTGGTATATATGTGGTCACCCTAGGACCAAACCATTATTTTCTAGGACCAAACAATAATATAAGGGTATTTCTGCCACCACACAATAAAAATTACATCATCCATGACATCACCCTAGGACCAAACCGTAATTTTTAGGACCAAACTATAATATATTTTCTCAAATAAGATCAAACAGACACATGAGTGAATCAACTGAACTACGCTCTCTCTAATATATTATTTCTAGGACCATACGGTATTTCTTACTTTTTCTAATCCTTATTTAGTCACTGGACTCGTTACGCTGTTATTCGTATTTTCTGTTTAGTAGTCCTACCAGACGTTGTAACTTGTAACTGAAAATATCTGAATGAAGATTGTTCAATAATAAAACAACTTTTTGAGGTTATTATCGTCTTAAATTTCAAAGATGATGATTTTTTACAGCTATGCAAAAGCAAGAACCTAATAATTAGTTGTCTTTACCAAACGAAAACCAAATCACTCACTCTAAAACTCATCGCCGGATGGTTTGTTCCCTTCCTTTTGGCATTTCAGGGAATTTGATTCTTGTTTAAGCTGTTTGTTTCCCGTATATGCTGATTTGTTTCTCAAAGGAGTAGGAGTTTGAGGTTGTAGAAATGGCAGGAAAAATTTCTGCAGCATCAGCTAGGGCTCATACAAGAAAATCCAAACGGAACAGTGGTTTCAAAATTCCATTTGGTGAGTTCTTGATTCCATTTAAAGTTTAATGAATCTCTTCGAATGTATGTTCAATCAAATCCTCTAGTAACCATGATTACTATTGATTACATTTGTACCTGATTCTAATTTTTCAACTATAATTGATTGATTTTTAATGGGCAATTAATACTCTCTTCAGGTATGTTTAAGACAATATCACTAGTTTTCCTAATGGGGTTTGTTGCATATGCTTATCAAGCAATTCAACCTCCACCACCAAAGATTTGTGGCACTTCAGGTGGACCACCAGTTACAGCACCTAGAGTTAAACTCATTGATGGAAGACATTTAGCGTACAAAGAACATGGGGTTCCCAAAGATGAAGCCAAATATAAGATTGTTTACATCCATGGGTTCGATTCATACAGGCTTACGAACATACCTCTGTCTCAAGTACTTTTTTCAATTTCTGATTTCCAGTAATTCATTTATGCCTTGATAGATTTGTTTAGTTGAATTTATAGTTGTACGGTGATTACAGGAACTTGCAAAGGAACTACAAATATATATGGTGACATTTGACAGACCTGGGTATGGAGAGAGTGATCCAAATCCAAAACGAACTGAGAAGGGTATTGCATTAGATGTAGAAGAGCTCGCTGATCAGTTGGGTCTAGGGAACAAATTCCATGTACTTGGATATTCTATGGGAGGTCAGGGTACGTGGGGCTGCCTCAAGTACATCCCTCATCGGTATGGTTTCAACTTGAATATTATTTTTATTAAGCCTGCTTTGCAGACTACTGAATAATGTAGTTGAACTGAGTAGTAAAAAAGGTATAGTCCGTGTACAGGAAAAGCACATTATGATAACTCACAATTGATAAAAGTAAGTAATACTGATCTTAGCGAAATTCATGGAATGACCATTTGAAAGTCTGCTTTCTGCAAACTGAAGTAAGTCTGGAAAAAGTTAGATTGTAAGGTTGATGAATTGTTCTGCCACAACATCTGTGTGTTATCTGACAGTGGTGCCAGTCTAGTTTGAATCTCTCTCAAGTGAGAACCCTGGAATACTTGCAGGCTAGCAGGAGCAACACTAGTCGCTCCAGTTATCAATTACTGGTGGCCTGGGTTTCCTGGCAATTTATCAAAGGAAGCATACAAAATGCAACTTCTGCAAGACCAATGGACTCTTCGAGTGGCTCACTATGCCCCATTCCTCACCTATTGGTGGAACACTCAGAAATGGTTTCCTGCTTCAAGTGTTGCAGCCAGGGACGCTGCTATTCTCTGTGCTCAAGACAAAGAGCTCCTTCCTATGATTCCTTCGGTAGATAGGGTATGTACCGATTCTTACCTTTTTTGCTTGCGCTCCTAAGCCCTAACAACGAGTCGAAACAATGACAAATGTTGTAGTTGTACTTAGAATCTGTATTATTTTAATAGTCTCTTGGAATTTCTTTTTATAGATTTTAACTATTAAAAAGTGTTGCATTAGTATGATGGCCGATAGAGTGACCCTACTTGTTCTTGCATCCTCAGACACCGGTAAGGCAGCAAGGTGAATTCGAGTCACTTCATCGCGACTTGACTGTTGGTTTTGGAAGATGGGAGTTTGATCCTATGGATCTTGAGAATCCATTTACTGACAGTGAAGGTACAGTCCACCTGTGGCATGGAGGTGAAGATTTACTTGTACCTGTTAGTCTGCAACGATATATTGTAGGAAAGCTCCCATGGGTTCAGTATCATGAATTAACAGGTGCAGGACACTTGTTCCCTTATGCTGCCGGCATGAATGATGCCATCATAAAGTCACTTGTACTGGGAGAAAAGAAATAAAGCCAAGGCACTTGTATTAGGAGAGAAGACATAGGATTAAGTGAATTCTTCTTGTTATTCACGGGTACATTTTGGTGGTATTGTTCCCAAGTTTGTAAACTAATCAAGTACATGCGTGTGAGACAAAATGACTGCACATAACATCATCTCTTTCTTACAATTAGGTTGCATGTTTTTTATACTGTACATGGCTAAAGCAACAGAAATGAGGAAAAGAATTCCTTAGTTTTTTTCTGTACATTCTTGGCTTGTGCTCCTATGTAACTATTTTAAATTCTAATTTCGCTGGACAATTTGGGGACAAAGTGACAAACCGTAAGTGACAGACCTTGCTGCAGCTGGGATAACAGGGGCTGGTCCAAATTTGGGACAATACGTGGCATAATCTAAATGATGGAGAGTGGAAAGATTTTAACATTTGGATTAGTAATGGGGTGGAGAGGGGAATGATCAATGGTCTGGATTGATTGTTCAAAATCTGGCCTATGTTAATTGTCCCAGTCCCAGCTATAGAGTTTTCTGCATCGAATGCCCACTGTTGAGCATCCGTATGCAGGAATCACATTCGCCAGCATCAATCCCCACATGCCACAACATTTGGATTGGAAAATGTATGGAATTACGAAATGAGAATCATATCTAGATCAGGAAATGCCAACTGTATCATCTATTGGTCTAACAAAATCAATAGAATCACAATGAAACTCAAGCCAAGTATGTAAAAACAAAAAGTAAAGAGTGGAAATTGTATAAATACCCCTCCTTTTTATGGATTTCACAAATACCCCTATCCATCAATAATTATACCCCTCTTCTTCTAAAATTTAATCCATTTAATTTTGAATCATATAATACCCTTTCAATATTAGTAAAAATTTAGATGAGAATCATTTCATTTATTATCTCACATGCTGGAAGTGGTGGTGGTGGTGATGCCGGCGATGGAGGTGGTGGTGCCACCGGATTTGGGATCAACTTTTGTTGTTGATACCATATTTGGATCAACTTTTCTTGTTGATACCAGATTTTGGTGTCAACTTGGGTTGTTGACACGTAATCTTGACCTAACTAATTCCGAGTTTTCAATTTTTGTAAAAACTTGGGTTGTTGACACCAGATAGATATCAACTTCGGTTGTTAACACCAAAATTTAGTGTCAACTTCGGTTATTGATACGAAAATCCTGATCAACTTCGGTTGTTGATACAAAAATCTGGACCTAACTTATTTCTAAATTTTCAATTTTGTTATCAACTTGGCGGCAACGGTGGTGGATTTGGAGGAGATGGTGGTCGCAATTGCGGTGGCGGTGGTGACGATGAGTTGTGGTGGAGTTGTGATGGTGGAATGTTGGTGATGGTTGTGAAGTGGTGGTGGTGGTGGTGGTGGTGATGGTTGTGGAGTGGTGGTGATGGTGAATTTCCGTCGGTGGAGTCGGAGGCGGTGGTGGAGTGATTGAGAAAGAAAATTATTGCTTTTTGAAAAGAAAAAAAAAAGTTATGTGTAATAAATCCTGGCACTTTTAGGGGCGACCCCAAAAGAATTAGGGGCGACTTTTTTATTCACAACCCATATACACCGTTAAGGGATGTCCAAAACGCGGAGAATACGTTAATGCCCTTACATAATCGGAAGCTATTTTGTGCCCGATTATTATACAGAAATCGGAAGCTTAGTAACTATATTATACTACCGATTATTATCGATTTTGTGCCTAACGCGTATCTGGCTTCTATAATAATCGGTAGGAAAAATAACCTCACGAGACTACCGATTGTTAAAGTATAGAAATAAGAAATCTTTTGAATTTTGCAATGGTGAAATTTGGGGCTCCTATATAATCGGACGAATAAAAAAATGTGTAAGCTACCGATTTAGGGTTTCCCATAATCGGGTGGTAAAAGTAACAATTCCTACCGATTATGGTAGATTTCAAATTTCCCTGCAATGAAGGATTTTCGAAAAAACTCATTTTGGGGCAACCTATAATCGGGAGTTTGGGTAACCTATTTGTCTTCCGATTATGGCTAAATCCAAAAGACGAACCACATGGTTATGGTCGGCTCTGCACCCCTCAAAACCTAGGGAATTTGGCCAATGCTCAATTTGGGGCTTCCAATAATCGGTAGGTTATAAGTAACCATTTCTACCGATTTTGGGCTACTCAACAATCGGTAGATAATTAGGTGGTATTACCTACCGATTAATAACCGTTTGACAGATAAAACCAAAGTCGACCTAAATTCAAATTCATTTCATTTTCTTTTCAACTTCAACTTCAACTCCTCTTATCCTCTTTCCTTCCGATTGCAGAGAGGAAAACTCTCCCCCTCTCCTCGCTATACATCGTTCATCGTCGAATCGAATCATCGTCGATTATACTCTATAAAGATGAAAGAAACGGAACGTAAGAAAGCTCGAACCAAAAACGTAGTGCGCGGTGAGGATCTGAATATTGGATTGCATGCCCGTAATAAAGAGGTTTTAACTCACGAACCCGAACAACACGAAGACGATGAAGTCCCTGATGTAGGCGATACTGATATCCAAACTCTCAGGCAACTTCAAATGGCGCCGATTAGGTAAGATTCTACCATTAATTTGGTTTATATTGCTTCAATTGGACGAATCCATGTTTATTTATTTTAGGGTTTTCGGTTATTACCTTAATCGGTAGGTTAGGTATTGTTATAAACTTCCGATTGTGGTCGAAATCTTCATTTCACGAGAAAATTTGTCATATTCGGGTGGTAAAAATTTAGGTATCCTACCGATTATATAACGTTTTTCATTACTGAGGCCTAAATCGATCATAATCGGAAGCTAATTGTGATTTTTCCTTCCGAATATACTAGGGAAGAACAAGTATTAGAGACGCAATAATCGGGTGATATATTCTGTAATTTCTTTCCGATTGTTTAGTCTAACCACTTGATTAGTTTCTGGACACAAAGTGACGCATATTCGGTAGACATTAGTTTTGTGAGGCTTCCGATTGTGTAGCATTCGGTAGGTGGACTTATTTATGCCTTTCGACTATTTGTATTCGGAGGGTTATGTTGAACTTTAGCTTCCGATTATTGTGTGTAGATAAACATATTCGAACACCAAAAATTTTATTTTGTTTCCGATTATACGTATTCGGTAGCTTTAGGTGAACTGATACTTACGATTGAGAGTAATCGGAGGCAATTTGTTAAATCAACCAACCGAATATTTAGTTTCATAACCTGTTGTACTTTTTTTTGTTGTTTAGGGATAGGCGAGGTAAAAATATCCAAGATGCAATTGTCTCGGCTAGTGCAAGGAAGGATAGGCGTCAGAACCTGACAGCTAGTGCAAGGAGAGCTAAGACTGCTAACGCCGCTTCAAGTTCTCAAGTTGGAACTCAACAAGCAAGCCAAGAAGCTGTTCAACCTAGTGCCCCTCAATCATAACCGGTTCAATCAGGTGTTCAACCAAGTGCCTCTCAATCAAAACCAATCCAAGAAGGTGTTCAACCAAGTGCCTCTCAATCACAACCAATCCAAGAAGGTGTTCAACCAAGTGCCTCTCAATCACAACCAATCCAAGAAGGTGTTCAACCAAGTGCTCCACCATCACAACCAGAAATTGAACTAGAAGCACCCGAAGAAGTAGGACAAGCCGAAAAGAAAAATCCTCCTCGAAAGAAAGCGAAACACCTTGTCCGAGATGAACCAAGGTGAAGGATATTCCGAAGGTGTAATCCTTGGGCTGCCTGGGAGGATGGAGGACAATTGTTATTTGGATACAAAGAATCCCGGGCCGAGAAATATATGAAACCGAGGTAATGATCGTATCCATTTTATTAACTTATTATGTTTTTCTCCGTAATACTTTTAAGGGTTGTAGTTTTAGGTTATTCTAATTTTATTTTTTAACTTGTCATGTGTTTAATAGTATCATTCCGATGCGGTTCGTATACTCAAAGCGACCGCCGCACCAACAAAAATGCTAGATTGGCCTTTGGAGGATGAATGTGAAAGGTTCAAGACCATTATTGCGAATTCAGGGTTGGCTAATGCTGCGGAGAACTCAATGTTGGAACATGACCGGGTGGCTATATCGGCGTTTGTGGAGAGACTTTATCCTGAGACCGACACATTCCATATGCCGTTTGGGGAGATGACGATAACCCCAGATGATGTTGAGCAGATTCTTAAACTCCCCGTCCATGGAAAGGGTGTTAGGGCCGAGTTCACTAAGCAGTTGGAATGGAGGAATCTTTATGATCTGACTAAGAAGTGTTTGGGTTGGGATGAAGAAACATCAACAA
>JAJJWW010016373.1:0-264057 GCA_023531295.1 Papaver armeniacum | reverse complement strand
CAAATGATAGGTGTAGAATACAATCGTATTTACTATCTAGTAGTTTATGCTTTCTTTGCTATTTTTCTTGTAAATTATGTATTTTATGCTTGTTTTGAGTTTTGTAGCTACTTTGGAGTCGCACGGAGGAAAAGAAGAAGAAATTACTCTATTTGAGCAAAAGGGCAAAAAGGTCATTTCACGGTGCGAAGACTATTTGGAGCCCGTGAGGTGGTTAAGGGGCTCTCATTCAAAAATGGTACCCCCTTATCACTAAGCAAAGGCGTTACTAACACCGGGTAGCCCTTATCCAAAGACGGGTATCTTTGGGTAGCACCCAATTGGGCCTGGTCCTACCCATTACCCAGATCCTGATCCGGACCCACTTCACAACCTAACCATACATCTCGAGAGTTTCTCATTCAATTCATTCTTTCACCTCAAACGAAATCGAGAGGTAAGTTGCGTAAGAAATTGAGAACAGAGAGAGGCTGGCTGAAATCGAGAGCTTAAACCGAGAGGAAGCAGATTGAGCAACTCTCAGAACCGGTTGAACGAAGAACGAAATGGATTGAAATTAGGATCTGGCATTTTTCAAAGATTAAATGCGAGATGGTTTATTGGCATGAATCTCAGAAATTGAGGATTGGGTTATTGAAATCAAGAGTTGCTGGTGGTAAAATGATGATAAAGATTGAATGGGTATTGATGATTCTCACGGGAAGGAGGAATTGAAGCTTCTGGTGATATCCTGAGAGATTTAGGGAGAAATAGAGATTCAGTAAGTTGGTTACTCTGAGTTCTGAGAAGAATTGATGGGTATGAGGATTTGATTAAGGATTCAGATGAGCCAAAGAAACTGCTGGTGCTTGAGATGGTTGCATTAGCAGAGATGGAATGGTGTCACTACTTTTGTTTTTATGAGAAGCTGCTGCTATGTGGAAGACCCTGTGGTTGAAATTGTGTGAATGAGGGTTGTTTTGCTCTGAGCTAGGAAGATGGGTTTGGATGAAATTACAATGGAATTTACTTGTGGTGCGTGTAGCTCGAGTTGAAGACCAAAGGAGTTAGATTCTGCAGGAATGGATGATTGTGGAGCTGTTTCAGGTAGAAGCTGTTGAGTTGCAGGCTGAGCTATCAAGTGGTCTGGCAAATTGCAGGCAGTCTTGATGAGGTTGCAATAGGAAAGAGTGAGGTTGCAGCTTAGGATGGAGTTGGAAGAATTAATGAATGTGTAGGAGCTGTAATGTGCAGTCCTACAGAGCAATGGAGTTGCAGTCCAAAATGGCTGTGCTGGTGGTTGGCTTGATATGCTGTTGTGCTGTGGCAGTGAGGTGGATAGACTGGCGGCAGAGATGACTGATGGGTTTGCAAGATGGTGGAGTGCAGGATGGCATTACAGGGAATTGGTATGAAATTGCAGGGAATAAGCAATGGATTGAGCCGTCTAGCCGCCTGGAGGATATGGTTTAGCACTGAGTTGGTAAAGGAGATTCAAGAGTTTAATAGTGAGCTGCAGGTGATGGCGGTTGTGGTCGATGAGAGGCGAGAGTGTGTGCGAGTCTAGTGGCATTTGTACCGTAATTAAGCCGAGATTGGAGTTGGAGGCGCTCGAGGCCATCTTGGCCATGATCGAAGCGAGGAAGGAATGCAACCATCATGGCTAGTTAGACCCGCAGCTCGGCCGTGCAACAAGCCTAGGCAAGGTCATTCAGCCCAGCTGAGTCTGACTCAGATCTGACTCAGGGATGAACCGGCCTGACTCAATGGTTTACCCTGACCCGGTTTGACCGATCCGACTTAGCATTGACCTGACCGATCCGACCCGTTGACCGGCGACCGGGCGACTTTGCCGGTCACCTGAGACACTTTCCGGCGACTATTCCGGCCGGATTAAGCCACAATCCATTTTTCCCATGAGCCAAAATTTCCTAATTTTCTATGAACTTCTCTCATGGGTGTGAAGACTTGGGCTAGGAATTGGATGGAGAATTGGACTCAAATTTGGAAAGAGAAGGTGGAAGAGAAGAGAAAGACTTGAATTTGGAAATTGAATTGCAAAAGGAAAAGGATTCTACTCCTTAAAGATTTGGAGAATATTGAAGCTTATAAATAGGAGAAGTTTTCTACAACTTCTACACACATCTCTACACACACAACACTTTTCTTTTCTCATTCTTTGTGTGAACTTTTTAACATGAGTAGTTAATTTATTGATTGAGGATGAATTCCTAGTTCTTAATATGATTTGAGTTTTTGTTTTCAAATTCTATCTTGAAGTTTTTCACATGATTATCGTTTGTTTTTACTAATAGGAGTGATCTTAAAGACATTCATGATTGATTGATAGATTGTTTAGAATGCATGCTAAATTGATTTGTTAATTTGATCTAAAGCTAGTGAAAGTTGGGGGATAAGTAATCGTTTCTTGACTCTTTACATAAGTAGCAAACACGAGACCTTGCGGAGGGATTCCGTGGAGCAATTGTGTGTAGAAACAACGCTAGAAAGTGAACCAAGCGAACCGAGTTTAACTACTAGTACTAAACCTAAATTCATAAATCTTAATGCATTCTAGGAATTACATCTTGTAAGCGGACCTCAAGGTGGTTCTTTTTGAATAGAATCGATAACTAAGCGGACACATTTCTCGGTGAAATTAGGGATTTTGGGGCTAGCTAAGCGTGCACCTGCTATCCTACGGTTGGTGATAATCTGTGACTAATAACAAGTAGAAAAGAACATAACTTGAATCATTGTTTCGTAACGAAGAAGGATTCCTTGATCTCGTCTCTCTTATTGCTTTCAACTTTACCTTTTAATTGTTTTGTTTATTTTCTTTTGCTTTTTACACCCCCTTTCGTGACAATTTTTACAACTAGAATCTCGTGCTCCTCGTGGGATCGACCTTGACTGCCCTATATTACTTGTTAATTAGGTAGTAAAGTATTAATTAATTTGTTGTGGTACGACACACATCAAATTTTAGGCGCCATTGTCGGGGAGCAACGGATGATTTTAGTTGTTTTTATTTTTCTTTTTGCTTTATTCTTGCTTTGTTGGATTCTATTCCGTATCTAACTTGGTTTTTGAATCTTATTTCAGGTATCGGTTTTCCAATGTATGGTGGACAAGAGCAATCATATTACAACAATCAATACGGTTTTCAACCTCAACATTATGACAACTCCCAACCATCCTTAGGATACAATCAAAACCAATATTTTGGCTATGATAAATTTTCTACAGAACCTTATGGATATTCTCATACATATAAACAACCTTATGACGGGTATGTAAGTGGACAAACACATGGATGGAAGGATAGTTATGCATCTAACAATTTGTTTTCTAGTAATGTGCAGACAGAGAATTTGGAATATACCCCTCTTCATCGTGTTTTTCCTTCACTTTTTCCAAAAGAGGAGATACAGTCTAAAAACTCTATAAACGGTGGTAAGCGTGTGAACGTCAGAAACTTGCACGTAAATTATACAAATTGGAAGATGATGGAGACTCGGAAGAGCTTGTCGCAAAATTAGTAGGACTATTCATATGGAACTTAAACGACGGCTTCGGGATAAAGGTTATGAAACCGATGAAGATTCTTATTATGGTGAGTCCGAAAATGAAGATGATTGTGCTGAAAAGGACCAACCTTTGGATACTTTTGATGACGATAGTGTAGCTTACTCGAGCCTTGATCTTAATAATGATCAATCACCTATTCAAAAGGAAGAGCTTGAGGAAGATGCATTTATTGCTTGGCAAAAATTTCTTAGGGAAAGATGGGAGTCCGCGGAAGTGTATGAACGTTGCAACAATGAGGAAGTTATTCCAACTCCGGATCATAATAACGATCCTTCACCTATTCAAAAGGAGGAGTTTGGATATCACTTACCTATTGTTGTAAACGAAGTAACACCCTCACAAGAAGATCTTACAATTTATACCGAGGAAGATTATATGAGGGAAGAATGGCCCGATTCCGATGATGAGAATGTTGAAGAGATGATTATAGAGGATGAAACCACATTCATTGATTTTGTGGAAGACCCAATTGAACTTGCCAATGATTATGATGATACCGAGACTTTGGTTAAGGTAGAAACCGACGAAGAATGGTTGCAAGGTTTAATAGAGGACCACGATATACAAGAGGTAAGTAATTCACCTGAATTTTTTAAGGATGAAGAGGATTCTATAATACAAGAGATTGTGCAAGGTTTGTCTAACCCTTTGCATATTGATTCTTCTCCTTTACCTCTTATTGGTTTGAATGTATGTGCTTCGAAAGTATTTTTGGATGATTTTGTTTCTAAATACCCACCATTGGAAACACTTGATGCCAAGACTATGCAGGTTTGCCAAGAGGAATACATGGAAGTTCCCGAATTCTATGTTCTTTATACACTTCCGAGTGTGGACGAGAATAAGTGTGGGGGAAATTTCTATCGAGCGATAATTTCACTATTGTTTTCTTGTGCTAATATTTGTATGAAGTTATTGTTTGCAAAACAGGTATTATGGGTGGATCCTCAAATTTTCCGATTGTTAGTATATGGGGAATGAATCTTACAAGAGCCAAGTCGGGCCGTCGACTTTAAAACAAGCGCTTAATGGGAGGCAACCCATCGGTTTTGTATTTCTTATCCTTTTGCTTTTTGTTATTTCTTTTTCTTGTTTCTTATCATGTTAAAATTTCCCACCTTGACTTTACTAGGAGGATTCAATTACATTGAGGACAATGTAAGGTTTAAGTGTGGGGGAGTGGTTAAGCATGTTTTTAAAACAAAAATTACAAAAAAATTAAAAAAGTTTAAAAAAAAAAAAAAAAAAAGTTTTACTTAAAAAATTCCAACTTTTAAAGATTTTAGAGTCACTAGCATACTTCTAGGTATGTTTACATAGAGATTTTGACCGACATAATTGAACTTGGAAATGTTAGAGAACTACATTCGGATTTCTTGCTTGTTTGAGTGTTAAATAATGGATTTAATCATGCCTATGATGCGAATTTGGTGCGGGAGAAGTGCGTTATTAGAGTTGCTGATCAATCATTAGTGGAGACTACCCGTATTCATATCATGAGAGGCACCGACCAGAATTCTTCCATTTATTAAAGAGCTTCTTTTGAGTGTGTGTCACCGTAAGTTAATTCCGGGTAGAATGGTGAGCTACCCAACCTCCCACCAATAGAAGCACTACTCTTTGATCTCTTGAGTGCTAATTTTGTCAATCATGAGGGTGACGTCCATGGATGAAAGCTTCCTTCTTGTAGTTCGATTTGCGGTTAGCACCATTCTCTCTCGCGACAACAACGGATCCATAGAAACACTCTCATCATCAACAAGGAGCGACATCAAAATCTACAAGGAAAGTTGGAAAAGTTTAAGGTTTACAAGCAACGGAACGAGAAAAAGAGCAAATTTCAAATACAAGTAAAGCAACATACAAAGAGCGGATTTTACATATATGTTGAAGACTTACACTACAATGAGGTAATTTTATATTCAAGTATGAAGACTTATTCATGAAAGCGAAGAAAATCAAAAGGTGAGAGTTTTTGAAGTTTATGATTTCAATACGATACAAGTTGTGAAGAATCAAGCGGTAAAATACTTCTTCCACGGCCATGGTTTATTTTGTATTTAATTTCTCTTGTGTTTAGAAAAAAAAAAAAAAAAAAAAAAAAAAAAAAAAAAAAAAAAAAAAAAAGAAAAGGAAAGAAAGAAAAACACAAGAGAAATATTTGTTCTTATTTTTATTGAATGAGCCGTGGGGAAGGAAAATATATAAGGAAGTTTCAAGCGACAAGGATTTTTAAGGTAAAAGAGTTATAAATTGTCAAGGATTTATGAAATTCAAGGGTTTATCATCAATAGTTGAAAACGAAGACTATGAAGATCAAGACAAGGAGCGGAAGATGTTTCTATTGGATGCCGTGAGAGTGGTGTTATCATAATTGGCGATCGGATGTGAAGGTAAGTAAGTAATCTCATCCTCGATAATAAATGGTTGATTTCCTTTCGTAGAGATCGTCAGAAAAAATGGTTTTTTCAAAATATTAAAAGATGTGGGTTTTTAAAAATATTTCGGAAGTTGTCCTTCCCACCATTCAACGTGTCGCAGGATTTCTCTCTTCATTCCTACCTGCACATGTGAGAACCATAAAAGCCGTCTTTTTGAGTGCAATTATCATAAAATCCTTTTTGGTGAGGCAGAAGTCGAGGCGAAATGCTTATTGATCGTTTCTCAAACACGCATTATCTCATTATGGTGTGGTTATTTCTCACTCAACATTTAAGAATGAGAATATGTTCTTTGGTATTTCTAACTTCTTATTACTAGCATGCAGAAATTCTATGTCCTCATAACTCTTTGGATGCTTGTGGCGCTTGAACGCTTTGAAGTTGTGAGTTTTTAGTTTGATTTGCTCGAGGACTAGCAAAGTCTAAGTGTGGGGGAATTTGATAGGTGTAGAATACACCGTATTTACTATCTAGTAGTTTATGCTTTCTTTGCTATTTTTCTTGTAAATTATGTATTTTATGCTTGTTTTGAGTTTTGTAGCTACTTTGGAGTCGCACGGAGGAAAAGAAGAAGAAATTACTCTATTTGAGCAAAAGGGCAAAAAGGTCATTTCACAGGGCGAAGACTATTTGGAGCCCAGAGGTGGTTAAGGGGCTCTCATTCAGGGTACCCCTTATCACTAAGCAGTGGGCGTTACTAACACTGGGTAGCCCTTATCCAAAGACGGGTATCTTTGGGTAGCACCCAATTGGGTCTGGCCCTACCCATTACCCAGATCCGGATCCAGACCCACTTCACAACCTAACCATACATCTCGAGAGTTTCTCATTCAATTCATTCTTTCACCTGAAACTGAAATCGAGAGGTAAGTTGCGTAAGAAATTGAGAACAGAGAGAGGCTGGCTGAAATCGAGAGCTTAAACCGAGAGGAAGCAGATGAGCAACTCAGAAATCAGTTGAACGAAGAACGAAATGGATTGAAATTAGGGATCGAAGTCAAGTTTACGCAAAGATTGAATCAGATGGTTTATTGGCATGAATCAGAGAAATTGAGGATTGGGTTATTGAAATCAAGAGTCTTTGGTGGTAAAATGATGATAAAGATTGAATGGGTATTGATGATTCTCACGGGAAGGAGGACTTGAAGCTTCTGGTGATATCCTGAGAGATTTAGGGAGAAATAGAGATTCAGTAAGTTGGTTACTCTGAGTTCTGAGAAGAATTGATGGGTATGAGGATTTGATTAAGGATTCAGATGAGCCAAAGAAACTGCTGGTGCTTGAGATGGTTGCATTAGCAGAGATGGAATGGTGTCACTACTTTTGTTTTTATGAGAAGTCAGCATGTGGAAGGCCCTGTGGTTGAAATTGTGTGAATGAGGGTTGTTTTGCTCTGAGCTAGGAAGATGGGTTTGGATGAAATTACAATGGAATTTACTTGTGGTGCGTGTAGCTCGAGTTGAAGACTGAAAGGAGTTAGATTGCAGGGAATGGATGATTGTGGAGTCAAGTTTCGTGTAGAAGTCGTTGAGTTGCGGTGAGAGCTATCAAGTGGTCTGGCAAATTGAAGGTAGTCTTGATGAGGTTGCAATAGGAAAGAGTGAGGTTGCAGCTTAGGATGGAGTTGGAAGAATTAATGAATGTGTAGGAGCTGTAATGTGCAGTCCTACAGAGCAATGGAGTTGCGATCAAAATGGTCAGGCCGGTGGTTGGCTTGATATGTCATTGTCTTGTGTGGTGAGGTGGATAGACCGCGGCAGAGATGACTGATGGGTTTGCAAGATGGTGGAGTGCAGGATGGCATTACAGGGAATTGGTATGAAATTGCAGGGAATAAGCAATGGATTGAGCCGTCTAGCCGCCTGGAGGATATGGTTTAGCAGCTGGAGTTGGTAAAGGAGATTCAAGAGTTTAATAGTGAGCTGCAGGTGATGGCAGTTGTGGTCGATGAGAGGCAGAGTGTGTGCCGAGTCTAGTGGCATTGCCGTAATGAAGCCGAGATTGAGTTGGAGCGGGGCCATCTTGGCCATGACCGGGCAGGAAGGAATGCACCCATCATGGCTAGTTAGACCGCAGAGCTCGGCCGTGCAACAAGCCTAGGGCAAGGTCATTCACCTCACTGAAGTCTGACTCAGATCTGTCTCAGGGATGAACCGGCCTGACTCAATGGTTTACCCTGACCCGGTTTGACCGATCCGACTTAGCATTGACCTGACCGATCCGACCCGTTGACCGGCGACCGGGCGACTTTGCCGGTCACCTGAGACACTTTCCGGCGACTATTCCGGCCGGATTCCGGCCACAATCCCAGTTTTCCGGCGAGCCAAAATTTCCAGAATTTTCTATGGACTTCTCTCATGGGTGTGAAGACTTGGGCTAGGAATTGGATGGAGAATTGGACTCAAATTTGGAAAGAGAAGGTGGAAGAGAAGAGAAAGACTTGAATTTGGAAATTGAATTGCAAAAGGAAAAGGATTCTACTCCTTAGAAGATTTGGAGAATATTGAAGCTTATAAATAGAGAAGTTTTCTACAACTTCTACACACATCTCTACACACACAACACTTTTCTTTTCTTATTCTTTGTGTGAACTCTTTAACATGAGTAGTTAATTTATTGATTGAGGATGAATTCCTAGTTCTTAATATGATTTGAGTTTTTGTTTTCAAATTCTATCTTGAAGTTTTTCACATGATTATCGTTTGTTTTTACTAATAGGAATGATCTTAAAGACATTCATGATTGATTGATAGATTGTTTAGAATGCATGCTAAATTGATTTGTTAATTTGATCTAAAGCTAGTGAAAGTTAGGGGATAAGTAATCGTTTCTTGACTCTTTACATAAGTAGCAAACACGAGACCTTGCGAGGGATTCCGTGGAGCAATTGTGTGTAGAAACAACGCTAGAAAGTGAACCAAGCGGCAACCGAGTTTAACTACTAGTACTAAACCTAAATTCATAAATCTTAATGCATTCTAGAATTACATCTTGTAAGCGGACCTCAAGGTGGTTCTTTTGAATAGAATCTGATAACTAAGCGGACCTGTTACTCAGTGAAATTAGGGATTTTGGGGCTAGCTAAGCGTACCTGCTATCCTACGGTTGGTGATAATCTGTGACTAATAACAAGTAGAAAAGAACATAACTTGAATCATTGTTTCGTAACGAAGAAGGATTCCTTGATCTCGTCTCTCTTATTGCTTTCAACTTTACCTTTTAATTGTTTTGTTTATTTTCTTTTGCTTTTTACACCCCCCTTTCGTGACAATTTTTACAACTAGAATCTCGTGCTCCTCGTGGGATCGACCTTGACTGCCCTATATTACTTGTTAATTAGGTAGTAAAGTATTAATTAATTTGTTGTGGTTACGACACGCATCAACAAAGAATAAGAAGGTTAACTTGTGATTTGTGTGGCGAAATGAAATCAAATAGACAGAAAAATTATGAGCCATAGATTATATCAGGGTAGTTGTGTGACCAAGACATGTAACTTAGCAGGTGAATATAGAACCAAACTATTAAAGCTTCTAAATTATATAAAGTCGAATAGGAATATTGGATTTTTTTGAAAGAAACTTTTGGATCCAGCGACTTAACATTTGATACCGAGGAGGAAACAGACACAGTATCACTAACAAATTAGTTATCCGAAGATGATGAGTCCCTTATCCGATTGGTAGGACAAAATAATAAAGCATTTGAAAGTGTTATTGTGCTCGTTGTTTCTTTCCCTACATTGAACGCCTTTAGGAACGTGGGAACATTAACAGAGCACGAATGAAATGGATGATTTGCAAAACATACAACACATTATAATTCATATAAAGAACAAAATACGTTGGTGGTTAACCTTAAGATTAGTTGCTTATTTGGTATATGATATATGATTTATGATTCTCAATACTCATTTCCACCAGCATTAAGGAACTTTGTTTGTAGTAATCTGAAAATGAAGATGTAAAAAAACAATAAGGAGAAAATAACCAAAATCACAAATGCAAGAATAACGATCAGACTCGAAGAAAAAAAATCAACGGGTTCCTATTTTTCAAAGTTTAACTTAAAAAAAAAACTAAAAATAAATAAGATAGATAACCATGGAAAATAATATTTGGGGAAGTGAACTTCATGAAAATAACATAATCCATTGAAGAATTGAGAAAATCCCATCGCCTCCCAATTGTGCTTGTCGAAAGCCCAATGGAACATCTAAAATAAATCATACTATATTCGATGAAATAACCATAATTTTCTTTTTTAGTCGTTTGTTCTGATTATTCAAAGCCATATCAAAATAAGAAAAGTAAATAAAAGATGACCGATGAGCAAACAATAAAGTGATAGTGATTTAAAACTATGCAACTAACTCGATTTGGAGAAACATAAAAAGATTAATCAAATACATGTTATTATGGTTGAAGAACATGAGTGCATTTTATTTTTCTCCGGCCACCGTTGTTCACCAATAGTTACCACCACCACTCTTGCTACCGAAACAGCTTCCGCTACCACTGTCCATAATGCCATAACGTTTTTGTCATCTCCACTGCTCACGGACTCCACCATGACCTCCACTCCACTTATATAATTGTTAGAAAATCTAAGCATTAGTCAATAAAAATATATTTATATAATGGAGTAATTTATTCATTATAATTTTTAATATGACATTTATTATTACATAATAAAATATTTATTCTGAAAAATTAATGAGACATTAGTGATATGATAAGTAAGTTTTGTCCGTTAGATGCATTTTTAATCTCAATCACAACCATCACTTGTGAGAAACAACCACTAATAGTTTCATTAATGAAATTATGTATTTATTAAATTAATTAAGAGAAATGAATTTTTAATAAACCTTTCATCATGAGCAATTAATGAGATACCAAGTTAATGGGTGTAAGTTTATTTTTGGTGGGAGCATCCGTAGCCGTTGATTTATCTTTTGTGAGAGTAAATCTTAACCACCACTTACATAGGCAAAGTTATCCAAACCGTGCTATGTATTCTAGAAAATCGGTTGCGAGTTAAATTTTATACTTAAATTCAATTTATTATCTATTAGTTTGTTACTTCGTGCCTCGTTCGGACAAGGTAATTAGCTTTCCTTGTTTACCTATATGTCTATAACAATGTGCTTAAGATCTTGGAATTAGCTATAGTCTACTAAAATAGACGTGAGGGTTGTCTCTAACTGCAAATAGATAATGTAGTTATTGATTTTGTCTAGAGTGGATACAAAGATGAAAAATCAAGATACAAGTTTGGAAAATCAGATTTTGATGTATTGGTTTTGTAGACAGTGACATAGCTAGTGCTCGAGAAAGTGGGGGTGGTTAAGGTGAAATGGGGTTAAAGAGGGAGGTGTAAGAAGTATTAATGTTAATTGGCCGGGGCCAGAATCAATGAGAGAGCTCTATTTCCCAATACTCTCACCACATCAGACTTTTGTGGGGCCAGCATTAAGGAGAATCCAGTATTTGGTTTCAATTATCATTTGGTTTGATATAAAAATCCTCCAAAGCATCATAGAACAATTTCATAAACTTAACGAATCAAATGCTCCAGAAGCAACGACAGCTACTGCAAAATGTTGTGCATCAACAATCTATCATTACAGATACAACATGTAGCATCTTAGCTCTAATGTTCATTGGCACATTGCACTATAAGTTATCCAGATACTAAATTGGTAAAACAAGTGATTTTGGTGTATAAAAGGAGGTCCACACATACATAGATGAACATACCTTATATTTGACACATCAATGAATATTCCGTTATCAATAAATAGAAGAGGAAAAAAGTAAAGTAGTGATGCATTCAGTATGATACTAGTTCATTCATTTACAGTACATCATATGTGTACTCTCAAAAAACCCTAAAATTAAATTGAATTTATCTTAAACACAAGAGATGGATA
Source organism: Papaver armeniacum (assembly GCA_023531295.1). Lineage (NCBI taxonomy): Eukaryota > Viridiplantae > Streptophyta > Magnoliopsida > Ranunculales > Papaveraceae > Papaver > Papaver armeniacum. Next base: position 252,111 of record JAJJWW010016373.1, on the reverse strand, counting down.
CTACAAATTTTAACAATTATATTATCTTGGTACAACATATGCACATTCGTATCATATTCTCCAAAAATAAACTAGGTTTTTGCGAGTACGACATATTTGTACTGTCAACTTAATATAAGACCTATATATAATTCCACATGAAAAAAAACAAAAAAACAAACAAACAAACTTCAATCAAAAGCACTTATTGAACTGTAATATTTTGCAGGTTTACAGATTTAAATCAAGACAACTATTTCAAGTAAAAATCGACTTTAACACTTACTTTATCACGACAATTATAGTTTTTTGCACCTTACTTGTCGACATTCTCTATTGCACTCAATTTGGTACTAGTCCATTCATGACTGCACATAAAAAATTTAATGAGAATACAGTACATCCATTACGCGTTCCATCAACACACTAAAAAATGAGAATGCAGTACATGCATTACGCACGCTCATCAAACACACTAAAAATGCATGAGAATACAGTACATCCATTACATACTAACTATACGAGTTTTGCACTACTTAAAAAAATGTGAAACTTAAAGATCTTAGAGACGTTTATATATTTTTTCAAATCACAATGTCTTTAATTGCATAACATATTAATCTGAAGACTAAATTATCCTTACGCAACTAACACAATGTCTCCAATGCATAATACATTGATCCAATCATTAAATCATTCTTACATTAGCGATTGTATGATAGAGTAAGGAATAAAGGAACATTGTAAAGTACCCAATAAGCGTCTAGAACACAAAAGAGCAAGAGTTATTCAAATACAATCAATTGTAACAGTGTGGTCCTTAGTTGTACCTCTTCTTATAGTAAGTTTCTACGGAAAACACCAATATAAAAATAATAAGCTAACAACTACTAATTAATGCAATATTTAAACAACAAATTCCAATAATGTTACTAAAATGCAGTTGTTAAACTAGATTTCTTGTCAGTACATCATATATGTACCGTTGGATCATACCCCAAAATAAATAAAAACAATATGTGAATTAGTAAAAATAACTTAGGTTTTTTTCAGTGTAGTATATATGCACTCTGGGATCATATTATCAAAATAAACAAGGGTTTTTATCAGTACATCATATATGTACATACAACGTAATACAAAACAAACCTAATTTCTTAAATCAATCTGAAAATAAAGAAAAAAAACAACATTGTTTATAAAAAATAATCTCGTTGGGAGAAGATTCGTGAAATCAATGAGAAAACCTAAGAATCAACGAAAATCAATCAGAAAACACAGTACATCATATAATTACATACTGATGATTCATACACAAAAGCAAACTGAAAACAGACCTAAAACCAACAAAATGAACTAAAACAAATCAGATCTACTAACGAAGTGAACATAAACCATGATTATCTATCTTGATCTGAATTATTATCATCAATAATCAAGTAAGTAAATTACTAATCAAGCATGAAGATCGTAAAACCCAAAAAAAACGAGCTTGATTCCTCTTTTAGAAACCCTAAACTATGATTTTTGAATTTGTTTCCCTAAAATCAAGAGATTCAGATTAAGATAAAATCAAGAAGAATCCTAAAATAAAGATCAATAATACATCAACTTACTTACATACAATCAATCCGGTTTGAGTTCGCAAATCGTATGAGCTCAAGAATATCTTTATCGCCAGAGCTGCTTCAGGACAAAAAATGAGAGAAACGGATAGAATTTTAGAATCTCGATTGTTCCAATATTATTTTATATATCAAGAATATTTTTGGAATTCTATAGAAAATCACACGTGTGCTAGGACCCGCGGATAAAAACTTAAGTCCAAAAGTTTAACTTTTATAAAAGAAAGACTCCGATTATTGTTTCTTAATGGTGGACCTGCCATTGTATAGGCCTGTTATATTAGTACCGAATGCTTTATATCCCGCGAAAAAATCCCGGGAATTCTACCGTGACTCACAGCCGCGAGTCCCATATCTGCCCACTTATAATCCCGATGCTGAGAGCTTTCTCCCTCGTTCGTCCGATACCCTCACGGGATTTTCCCCGGTTTTTTTTTGTGTCAACGTAGCATCATTCATATTAGTACTTATTGGTATTAATATGAACATTGTTTGGATTACATCATTTATCTTTTTGATCAACTATTTTGTACAATTGTTCTATTTCAGAAATTGGTAAACATTATATTTTGCATTTTTTATGTTGTATCATCATGATGTACTCGAATTATCATGTTATCATGATTCCAATCGGTAAAATGGTGATTCTCCACCACTATGTATCCCTTCGAACCTCAATTTTAATGAACCCACGATTGGGGGATATTGAAACTAATTGGGGGATATAAATTACTTCCCCCAACCAATAGTGTCTGCTAAGGGGTGATTTTTGGGTATGAAAATACTAAAATACCCATTGGTTAATTAAAAAATATTATGAAAAGACTATACTACCCTTTCCCCTAAAACTTAAAATCTAAAAACCAAATCCATATATCCCTCATTCTCCCGCATCTGTTCCGACACTCATCTAGGTTTAGGGTTTTGAAAAAAAAAAATTCTTCATCTTCTTCATCGTTCTTCATTCGTTCTTCATCGACGATTAATCGTCAATTCAAAAATTTCTTCGTCGATTAACCTACCCGAATCATAACCATGCCTCCAAGAAAGAAATTAGATGCCCAATCGAAGTCAAAATCGATTGCTCAACAAACAGTTGAATCAATTTATAGCAGTGGGTTTGGGTTAGAATCGTTAGAATCGCTGTACCTAACTCAAACAATTGAGTTTCAAGAGTACCTGGATTGATTTTAGTATGAATACAAAGTCAGTGTAATGGATTACGACATTCAATTTAGAATGAAGGCAGTGCCAGTATTTAGTTACGGCATTGAATTTGGTATGAATACAATGCCGGTACTGATGCTAAAATCACTTGAAACTGAATGTTCTATACCGGCATTGAAATTAGGTTGAACACTATGCCGGTAGGGTGTTACGGCATTGGTTTACATTTTTTCGGGTATGCCGGTAGTGCTCTTTTCGTATCCAGGGAAATTGTTATCAGTACCAACATTGATTTTAGGTTGCATTGTGTGTCGGTACCTGTTTATGGCATGGAGTTGAATTTTTTCGTGTGTGCCGGTAGTGCTATTTTGGTATCCATGAACAACATAGGAATTACCGACATTGTCGATAGTTGTTGTTCAATGCCGGAATGGCGTACCGACATGATGTTATTGCCAAATTACTAAGCCGTTTTTGGTCCCGGTATAGATGCTTCCGGCATAGAATTCATACCACGTCTATGCCGACAACGAGCTTTTTCAGCTGCAAAAATGGTGGGTTCAAAAAAAAAAAATCAAATTTTCAACCTCTTAGCGACTTTTACTAATGTATTGGGGATGCTTGTATGTTGTGCAAGTTTACTTTCTTGTATAGGTTCTTCAAAAAACTCCCCATGCTCGTAAAAATCATCATTCAAGGTGTTGGCTCAACAAAGAGTTGCAATTGTGAGTTGTTGTCATTAGCTGAAGATTCAAGATATGCTCCTTGTTGTAGTTGAGCTAAAGATTCTGCAACAACAATTCTCTCTTCACAATCATCCTCCATTTTCACCAAAAAAAGTTCTCTCTCAAATATTTTCCCCCCTCCTTCTACTCTCACCTCACTCACCCAAATACAAATAAAAATACTCTCTAATCTTTTAACAAATACTTAAGATTTTTCCTACTTATAATTAAACACTAATCCTGATTAGTGAGGGGTAGATTAGGAATTAGGTAAAATATTTAGATAAGGGGTGACCATGATTTGTTATTTGGATCCATGTTTTGTCCTTTTCCACTATCCCCCAATTTGTTTCAATATCCCCGGTCGTGAGTTTATTTTAACGAGGTAATTAAATAAAGAATGATTAATTGGGGGATAGAAAAACTAATTGGGGGATATTTTACTGTAGCTGCCGGCATGGTTTTTCAATGCCGACAGTCCATCGGCCATGCCGATTTTCATTGAAACTATGCCGGCACATATCCCCCAATAAGTTTTTCTATCTCCCAATTAATCATTCTAAATAAACCTGGAGAAACCCATCTTTCCTTCAAAAATAAAATAAAATAAAACAACACGTGTCAAGTTCACGTATGTTCCCTCTTTCTTGTTTCTTTCTTTTGATAATAAAAATGGATTACGCTAAAAAAACTGGTGACTGTAGTCGATTAGTCTCAGGACCTCTTTCTTTGGATTGGAAATTGGCGAAAGAGAGACAGTAAGTAAATAAATATAAATAGGCTCATTCCAGAATTGGGAAAGAAACACAACACAGACACGCTGAGATTTTCGAAACCCTAAAATTCTCTATGGACGAACAAGAACAAGAAGCGAAACCTACTGCTCCTCCTCCGCCTCAGCCATCAACGGTTGCGAGAGATGATGCCGCTGCAACTCCACCACCTGCACCTGCAAAGTCAACATCAACTCCTCTTCGATTTGATCCCAGCCGAAGTAACTCTCTCTCTCTCTCTGTTGAATTAATGATGCCCTAGATTTGATTTTATCTCGTCTTACTGTTACTATTGATTTTTCAATTAACATTAGCATTGATCAAATTTAATGTTTAAATTCTTAATCCTTTTTGTATGTTTATCTTTCTGAAACTTCACCATTATTAGGGGTTGTATTCCTCTTATGTGGTTGTGTTTTGTTTATCAATGAAAATACTTAATTCTGCATAATGTTGAATCAGCTGTAAACCATGCTGGTCAGTTATAAATTGTCACGACACTAGTCCAAGTTTAGATGGACCATACTGCAATATGTATCGAGTCTTAGTTTATCCATATTTATTGAGTCCAAGTTTTCCCTGCATCCTCAAAGGTTACCTGTAACCTGTAGTTTTTTTTCATTCAAAAGAAGGAAAGACAAATTGAATAGTAAAGCTAAGTGATGATTCTTGTTTTCTGAGCATATATAATTCATGTAACTGATTCGTGAATATGGACGCTTAAATGTGTTGTGAGCAGCTAGAATTGTGTTTCCTGGATTAATGTTTTTTCAGAGAAAATGTTATCTGGATTTTACTAATAGTTCTTTTGTTCTTTTGTAGTGATTGGTATTATCAGAAGGAAGGCCATGATAAAAGACCTAGCTGCAGTATACCATGCTGAATGTTTAGCATACGCTCGAGAACTTCTCGAACTTCAAAGAAAGTGGGAAGAGGTTAGAAGCTAATGGTCTTCTTAATCCAACCTTTTGGTTTTGTTTATTAAAAAAAATAATTTCTAAATTAGTATAATTTCTTCTTTTTCAGTGGCTCTTATGAATTGTAACTTCTAAATTAGTTGCTTGACTTCATGGCAATGTGTACAAGTAGAACAACAGCTTATCCACATCACTTATTCTCATGTGCTACAGTTTTCATATTTTAAGTTTGAGGTATATGGTTTCAGAAAGGGTATCCTGATTCCCTAGTATAGTGGACTGGAAATACCTTAGCTGCTTGGATATGAACCACTAGTGACTGAAATCCTAATTTTTAGTAATGCAGTGTGATGTGTATGAATCTGTGCAGCCTCCCACTATAAATCTGTTTTACCTGATTCTAACCGGCTTTCACATGTTCTGCAGTCATATGCAGATGGCAAACCTCCAGAAGACTTCCGGAAGGAGATGATACGACAGCCCAAGCGTTTGAAGAAAAGTCGTTGAGAAATTTATCCACTGTGTAAGGTCTGTAAAATGCTTTTTGTGAATTTTATGGCTTACAGCTATTTCTTAGAAATGATAGTACCAGTCAGTAATCCTAGACCTGGTTTACTAATAGAAAACCTATAATTAGTAAGGTGAGGTCATGACCTGCTTATGCCATCTAATTGCATTTATACTTTAAAGTTGGAGTTCCATATAATGGTAAGCAGATCCTTTTCGAAACAATAACAACTACTTCAACCACAAACTTTGCAATCTAACCACATGTCTTTTATAAAAGCTTAAAAATGATAACTACTATTGTAATAGTAAGAAACTTCTATAGCAGATAATGTTTGTCAGTTATCCCAAACAACCATGTATCTTCAGATTCATTGCTCTTGTAGTCCTAAAGCATTCAACGGTGGTAGATAAGCTCTAAAAAAGCTCCAGTTTTTCACTTCAATTTGGTTTGCTCTTATTGCAGTGTGTTACATACACGTTCAAGTTTATGCTACCTCAACACCGTTATTCTCTTTTGAAGCATGGACAGTAGTTTCTATAGTTATAGATGTATGCGAATTTTTTGGAGGATCCGGATCAAACATGTATTCATGAAGTTGATATTCATTACAAGACTTGATTGTAAAGAGACACGAAGTTCAGCAGTACACAATTCTGTTTTAGATATGGGTACCATATCCCTAATATTGATATGTTTGGGCAAAATTCATGTGAAGTTTGTATAGTCCTATTAAAATGTCCTGCTAATCCCCTTTCCTTGTATCTCTTCTTTTTCTCAAGGTTTGAATCTCTCTTGTAATCTAAACATTTGGTGGCCCCTTTTAATACGACTTTATTTGAAGAATATGTGATGAATCTAGTGTTCCTGAAGTGTATAGATCCGCACTCACTTTTGTTTCACTTGTATGAAACCTGAATAGTATCTTTTTTAACAAGATGCTGCAAGCATAGAGTGAAAGGAATCCAAATTGTGATGGTTTATCCATTGTAGGTGCATCTCAATCTGTGACGATGATAAATATCAGTAGTATTTATTTTATTTTGACCAAAGAGTCGGGCGGATATTGGGGGAAAGCTAGGATTTAGCATCTCCAAAAAGACATGACCCCTAGGATTTAGCATTTAGTTTATCTTCGGACTTCAATGCCAAGGTCAAGGTAAAGATAAAAGCATGACGTGGCTGCCATCTCATAGGAAAGGGTAAAGGAGAAAGTCTTATCTTTACCTTCTCCATGATCCAAGGTCTTTTGACACATCATCAATTCTTTAGTTAAAAATTGATTTTTCTCCAAGTTCTAGGGTAACAATACCTTGGTATTGGAGATGAAATTTTAAGTAGAAAGTATAACTTTAATTTTTTTAGCCACATATGTCACCCCAAGCATTAGAGATGCTCTAAAAGAACCGTAGATTCCATAAAAAAAAAAAGGTACTGATTCCTGTTTTTGCTCAGAGTAATAGTTGAACGCAGAAAAATTCTATTTATGAGTATAAATCACTTGAATGTTTAATTGATTCTTTTGACAAGGATTGAGGACTCTACATAGTATAATCCTTACTATACTACTCTATATCCTCACTGTGTATTCTTTAAAACGAAATTTGAGCATTTAAAGATATGAACAGCCGAATCTTCTTTCAGTGAATTTCCATCATTGACTTCAAAATTTGGTTTATGACCATCTCAAAGCTATCACATTATCTGTTTGTCACTTTACCGCAGTTTAGATAAAGAAGTCCATATTCTTCGCCATGTGCTAGTTTGGACAGCATGTGCAAACACCTGTCCCTCCATGATCTTTTCAGCTTTTGGTCCCATTTGACGAACTAATTTGACAGATTCTGAGAGTCTATTCAGAAGATTCCCCAAGGCAATCACTTCATTCCGTTGCAGTTGCAGCTGAGATATAAAAACAAAGAAGCTTCAACTCAGTTGCAAGATAAAATACATGGCAACTAAGCCCAATAAAAGCTGTGGTAGAGCGGAACTGCACATGAAAACGGTGCAGTATACAATTAACCTATAGCAATATAAAAAATAGAATACTGCAGAAAAGGAAGAAAAAAAGTGTGTTCGTCAGTTTCAAGCTTTGTTTAGCTTTTGATCATCACTATTTTGTTTAGCTTTTGATTAGGAAAGGTGGCCTAACACCATTTCACTTCGAACCAAGATCACTTCCACTTGCAAAAACGAATCCTGAATCAACTGACCCACCTGATTCTAGCCACCTTTCCTAATCACCAGTTCCTGCCCAGCCAAGACGACCAAGGTGACTAAGAAGAGATCTGGCAGTACCTCGACCAAACATAGTTCAAAATCTAGGGGCTCATAACCGTAACCATAAGCAAAGATTCTAAATCTTTCAGCCACAAAGAAACTACATTGTATAACAGGTAACTTACATGCTGGTCCACATGATCCTGGCCATCAACAGAGAAAAGGATTTTCAATGCAGTTCCTAGTCCAAGAACCTGAAGTTTACCCCAAAGTCGACATTTTTCACAACCCACGCAATCCATCAATGCACTGCAACATGTAAAAATTTATATTACATTGGAGGCCTGAGCGTAAGCTTCTATGATATTAGACATACATTTACAAGAACAGAGGATAAACAACAATTCTCCAATGACATGACAATTGCATGTAATGCCATAAAAGAATTTGACCGACACTCCACTAAAGTTATCAGCGATGTACAATTAGTTTTATCTTCCTTCGTAAAGAAAAGATAATTATGAGGGCAAAAGGAGTTTCAAGTTGAGCACAGCAGTAGATATAGCAACAAAGAGAGAGAACCTGATATTTCTGAACTGCTTCTGTATCTGCTGCTTCAGCTCAGGTCCACTTTGGCCTTGCCATAACTTGGCTTCGTCGAATGGGATAGGGCATGCAGCTTGTAGTTTAGGATTGTAAAGAAGTTGCTTCATCAATGATTTTGTTTTTAAGTCCTCTGTTGGGTTCCCTGTGTCATACTCTGCTTGTTCCAAATAATCTGCTGCCTAATGGACATTGAGAAAAGAAAGTAGCATTAGGATTAGTTGCAAATCTTCAGCCTAAGAGCAACAAGTTTGATGCTCACCTTAGTCACGGCTCGGAGGACGAAAAGATACGTGAAATACAAGTTTCTGACACGATCTGGGTACTGTAAAACACGATCATACATCAACTGAAGATTTTGGCCCCACTGCAAGGAATACAAGAACCTTTAGCAATCTAGATCCAGAAATATTAAAATGGCTCAACTATATTTTCTCTATAACAAAAGTACTTGTTCAATTTCAGAAAATTTAGGAATTAGCACTAAGAAAAGAATAGTCACAGAGCTATGATTATTGTAAAGGAATCATTGAATTGGCTGAAAAAATAACTAGGTGACTATAATATAGGGCATTACCACATTGGCAGCTTCATCTAGAAGATAATCAGCAGCTATGTGAATTGAAATGGAGGAGTGAAGTCCAGATATCAACTTGTATAACACTTTTTTTTTCTTTACAAAACTCTCCAGATGGATCTGCGGAATAGGTTGACAATCAGAAGAAAGAAAGTAGGTTTCCTAATAAGCAATGCAATATAAGCAACAATATTGGGGAAACCCCATTCATACGCACAGTAGTTAATCAATGAAAATAAGTAAGACTCTCATTTTGATGACCAACCAAAGGTTCTCCACTACAAAACTGTATGCAACTAGTTGCATAACTAAAGACGCATATGAATAGTCACTGATAGATCCCAAAGCAAACTATAACAGGTTACAAGCATCAGGTACCAGCATAAATGAAAACATCCTACACCCATGATTCAAGATGAGTTCAACTTGGGAGAGTTATTGGCACTCCCAAAATGAGAACTGCCCATTATAAGTTCACAGTATATGCTGTAATTTCCCTCAGCCCAATGAAGCAGCCTTTCTAACATAGTTCACAAATATCAATCCATATCCAACTAGTTTACAGTACAGGGAATGAAACCAAAATGAAACTCTGGAAAATAAATGAAGGAATAACTCACATCTTGGACAATTTTCTGTATAAATAGCATCCCATATTCTTCTAGCTGATGGACCAGTGTATCCAGTATAACGTTCAGGATTGAGCTGAAGATTCACATATGTCATCTCAGCTGCAAAAGCCATGTGATACCACATATTTAAATTAAACATAGTAGAAGCACAACTGCTTACAGAAAATGAGAAAAAATTAGTAATTGACTGCGACCCCAAGGTGCTGATATGTGAAATTAATAGAGTAAATGAAGTTTCATATGGACCAACGCCAGCTGAAGGGTTGCATGCAAAACTATATAGTGTTTTCATGCATTAAACCACGCATTTGGAAGAATCATATGAATTGCTACATATACAATAACACGTGTCAATATCCATGGAGAAAGTTGTCTACCACAGTGCTGTAAAAACATTATCTCCTTATCCTTATCAGAAGATCCTAACAAAGAAAAGATAAAACTCATTTTTTCATCACAGAACAATGGTGGTATCTTTTCAAAAAGCACAGAGCAATGAATCACTTAATAAGAAAAACAGATTTATGAAAACTTTTAGATTCTCCCCGTTTCAGAACTCATTTCCTACGTAGTCTACGGATCAACTTAAGTATTAAGCATTTAAAGCACCTACATGTGTAAGTTCTCGACTTCTTTTTTTTATTGCTACCACATAGGAACATAGGATTATTGAAAGGTTAAACATACCGTTGTCAGTTTCATCATCACTTGTCCATGGATTGTCTATTTCAACCCAACCTCTGAAAGCTTTGCGATCCAGAGTGCGGTCGACAGTAGCCTGTGGTTTTCCCTCTTGACATACCAAATCTTGAGATGAAATTCGTCCCGGCTTCTTAAATATCTCTGGGAACTCATTTTCCTCACATTCGCAGACACTGCAATCCCTCAGTCGGCACATGCCATCATCAGGCCAGAATGGGCAATCACACCACAGCTTAACCTACAACAAGATTCCATCAAATAGTAATTAGTAAGTCACATAACAAAATGCCAAGCGTCAAAGTAGATTTTTGACACATAGTAGAACTACAAATTCTCTATCTCCCTGAGTGGTCCCTGATTAATAGCACTATGCCACTTTGTCTCGGAAAGGTAACTATAAGTTCAAGTAAGATGTCCATTCTATACCATTATTAAAGCAGGCCATACCTTGAAATACCGGAAGAACGGAGTTGTCACAAGCTCTTGCAGTAACGGGTTCAAGACTTCCTCATTAAGACTGTCAACGGTCTCGTAGTCGCAACAACAGTCCTCAACAATGCCAGTGTATTTCTGTGAATCCTTCACATATTCAGATAAACAAACTATGCAATTTAGAAATAACTCTGTGACTAGCATCGGTTTCAGATTCTTGAAACAAACAAAAAAATGTCAATTATCATAAAAACGATTATTATAAGAATGGTGGCATTATCAAGACGGGATAAAATCATTGAACAGAGCTGCATGAAGGATTTTCTATTCTGGTTAATGAACTTTAGCAGAATCCTATATGGATCAGATAAAAGCAAAATGCAATGAAGATGAAGGCATAAGTGATGAGTGAAAAAGAGAAACGAGTCATGCTGTGTATTTTTGGGTGATTAAGTGGGAGATGTTTAAACTAATTGATCCTAAAATGAATATAGTTCTGAAACAGATTTTAACCCAAGGAAATAAAAATAAAGAATGGGACTTACCGCACAATTACAAGCTTGATTATTAGTATTTCTGGAAGACGCAATTGCTGTGGCAAGTAAAACAACAAGAATCGCACCAAATATCCATCCCCATCTACTCTTCTTCTTCTCACTCTTGTCTCCAATTTCCCCTTTCTTCACCATTCCCAAATCAAACCCTGCAAAAACCCTAATTACAATTGAATCAAGGAAAACGTATCTCTCTCAAATTTAAACTAAAATCTTATTTCAGCTTGGGGAACATTTATTAGGAAAAGAATTTCAAGTCTTTAAAGTTTCAAATCCTTTGTCGGATTTCTTTCATGTCCCCTGGTTTTCAAAAGCGTGGTATGTGTGTATATATTTACTGTGTTCCCAAGGAGTATGAGCTCATTGTGGAATATATTGACCGTTGGATTTTTATTCGTGCGAAGAAAATGTATCTCGACGGCTAACATTGGGAGAAACACGTCATTAGTCTACGATTTGCTTATTGCCTCCTCCTGTCCAGTGGGTTTGTTTGCTTGGTGTTGTTGACTTTGGACTTTGTAGGTTTCTGGTCTGAATGGCTTGATCGTGGTGGTTAGCCACCTCCTTACCACGCCAACTAACCCTTTCTTTTTCTGTGTGACCAAAACATGATTACAAGATTACAACCATGCAAAACAAAATCTTGAAGATTATTTGTCAAAGATGCATGAAGTTGGACACTATTACATGATACTTGTACCGAAGCACATGAATTTATATGAAAATGAAAATAACTACCTATGCAACTGTCCGCCCAAATAGCAATTTCTACGCAACATAATTTCTTTGGTTGATGTACTTTACAAATTTAGGAGTTGCTTCAACCTAAGTGAAGGCTTTTTATAACTATTCTGCCTCTAACGAAAAGCCTATTTTGATTTCTTTTAGAAAGATATTCAATCAAGGTATGGAAATTTATATACGATGAGAAGTTTGATTTGAATTACAAAGAAGATATATGTAATCAAGATGCACAATATGGTTTGCCAGAGCCACGACTAAGTAGTTCTGAAACCGACAAGCTTAATTTGTCACAAGACCAAATCAGTTCATGAACTGTCAAAACAGTTTGTGAACTTAAAAGAACTAACTTGACCACATTCTTGCAAAGCTTATCATGAACCCGTATGCGTACTGGTTGGTTTTGTGAAAGTCCGGGAACCTTGTACGCATACCCGTACGCGTACTGGCGTGAGGTTCATTTCGGTTTGTTCATGAACTAATACATTTATATAATAAGGAATGCAATCTTTTGCAAATCGTAGCTATAATATTCATGACTTGATTTGTGTGAATCATAATCGATTTTGCTTCAATTGTGTCTTGTATACTTCTATGAGAATATAAACAATTGAACAACTCTAAAACTAGTTTCATTTGAGTCATTTGAACTAGTTATGGTTAAGATGAATAAGATTGATATGAAAGTGTTCATATGGCTACCCTCGATTAACTATTGTTGATCCAACAAAGGTGCACACGTTTAGCTACGGTTACTCGTAACTAAATGAATTCACTTTTCATTTGTGTGTAACAAGCTAAGTTCGATCTAACGGTTGAAAGATATTAGCTCGAGTCTAATCAGGTTTTCATCTAACGGTGAATATTGAATGCTTTATTACCAAGGTAACATTGATTGCAAACCCTGATTTGAAGATGAAAATGCGGGGGTCTAACAACCACACCCAACAATTCGTTTGGCAATCTGAGAGGAATTACTCCAATACACTTTCTAGAGAATCAACTAGACAGTCAGACTCAATCTAGAATAAAGTGTATCAGAGAGTTTTAATATCTCTAACTTTTAATTCAATCCGCAATCAGCAAATAGAAATCTGCGAGCCCGATTGAATAAGAGGACTAACTTAAACCGTACCAAAGACCAATGTTCAAGTGTCAATCAATGTAAATCAACAACCAAAGGTTAGATATTCTAATTGATTGATCTTAACGCACAACCTGTGATATTTCAATTATATAACAAAATATAATGCGGAAAATAAATAACACAGACACCAAAATTTTGTTAATGAGGAAACCGCAAATGCAAAAAAAATCCGGGACCTAGTCCAGATTGAACACCATACTGTATTAAGCCGCTACAGACTCTAGCCTACTACCAATTAACTTCGGAATGGACTGTAGTTGAACCCTAATCAATCTCACACTGATTCAAGGTACAGTTGCGCTCCTTACGTCTCTGATCCCAGCAGGATACTATGCACATGATTCCCTTAGTTGATCTCACCCACGACCAAGAGTTGCTACGACCCAAAATCGAAGACTTGATAGACAAATATGTCTCACACAGAAAACTCTATAGGATTGAATAAATCCGTCTCCCACAAAAATACCCAAGAGTTTTTGTTCCGTCTTTTGATAAATCAAGGTGAATAGGAACCAATTGATAACCCGGACTTATATTCCCGAAGAACAGCCTAGAATTATCAATCACCTCACAATAATCTTAATCGACTAGCGAAAGAAGATATTGTGGAATCACAAACGATAAGACGAAGGTGTTTGTGATTACTTTTCTATCTTGCCTATCGGAGATATAAAATCTCGAGTCAATTATTCCAATTGTACTCAACACGATAGAAACATCAAGATCAAATCACGCAAATACAAATATAATAGTTGGGTTTGGCTTCACAATCCCAATGAAGTCTTCAAGTCGTTAACCTACAGGGTCTCGAGAAGAAACCTAAGGTTAAAGGAGAATCAACTCTAGTTATGCAACTAGTAACACACAGGAGGTGTGGGGATTAGGTTTCCCGTTCTAGAGTTCTCCTTTATATAGTTTTCAAATCAAGGTTTGCAATCCAAGTTACCTTGGTAACAAAGCATTCAATATTCACCGTTAGATGAAAAACCTAATTTAACCAAGCTAATATCTTTCAATCGTTAGATCGAACTTAGCTTGTTACACACAATTGAAATGTACACTCAATTAGGTTTACGTAACCGTACCCAAACCTGTAGACCATGTTGGTTCACAAATAGTTAACCGAGGTTAGCCATATGATTACTCTCATATCAACCTTATTCATCTTAACCATAACTAGTTCAAATGACTCAAATGAAACTAGTTAAAGAGTTGTTCAATTGCTATATTCTCATAGAATTATACAAGAACACAATTGAAGCAAAATCGGTTTGATTCACTCGAATCAATATATGAACATTATAGCCACGGTTTGCAAAGATTGCATTCCTTATTGATAAATGTTTAGGTTCATGTACAACCGATTTTAGAAAAGTAACACACTTAAGTATGTGTACGGATGCGTACTTAAGTAACCGGATTTGAGTTTGGTTTTGGTTTTCAAACTCAGCAGAAATTGACGGACGTGAACTTCCGCCAGTATGCGTACGGGTACGCGTACTTTAGGTAACTGGTTGAGTTTGGTTTTGGTTTTCAAACTCAGCAAAAATTCACGGACGTGAACTTCCGCCAGTATGCATACGGGTAAGCATACTTACCTAGTCTCCTACAACCTTTTTGTATACACACAAGTATGCATAATTTAGGTTCCCGGTTTTGGACTTATACACTAATGTGCGAACACACTATGCTTATATCCAAAGATGGTTACTAGATTCTTAACTCTTTATTTCAGTCATTGAAATATTCTATTAGCATCAAAGCGATTTTCAAGATATTGAAATAATCATTATCGAAACATTCCAAGCCTACATCAAATGATTGTATCACACAAACCATGTAAAATGTTACTCGACAATCTTCTCATGATATAAGATGAACTTGGTCGAAGCGAAAGCTTACCAACACATATTTCGAGAAATATATAAGCGCGATATACTCAGCTCGAAATCTCAAATGTGTATAGAGAAAACTATATCATAACACGACTTATGTCTCAATATAGGAGATAGTAGAAATAAACTTTCCAAGTGATAGATGAGTTCAAGTCTCCACATACCTTTTGTCGAAGAAGTTCCACAGGCTCCCCTTAGTAGTTCTTCGTCTTCAAATGATGAACTCCGTGAAAAACTAAGCTCAACTACACAATCTATGTCCTAGTCCGAGAAATCTATAATTAGGCTAGAAATCAAGACTTATAGTTTTGATCACTAACATTGACGAACATGCTTGAGATAGCAACGCATGCGAGTTCGACCGAGCAGTGCTCTAACAATCTCCCCCCTTTGTCAATTTTAGTGACAAAACTATCAATACATGTGTATTACAAAATAGATAAAAATTGTAGCTTCTCATCCAAATGCTTGATCTCCTTGGCATCTTCAACGTGACTCGAAATCTTCGTCACTTCCAAGTACTCCATGGTCCTAAAGGTTGTAAATTCAACATCATAGTTGTTGAAGATCCGTAGTGATAACAATGAGAAAACAAAATGCTCCCAATCATTGTTATACAGTGTCATAGTATTATTACACAACATCAAAGTTCAATTGTATCACAACTTTGACAACAATACTATGGTGATATGTATCACTCCCCCTTAGTCAATACTTCATCTCAAGATGAAACCCCCCCTACATATGTAATTGTAGTATCATACTACACATTAATTCTCCCCCTTTTTGTCAATATAAATTGGCAAAGGTACGAAAACTAGTGGGATCCTCATGAAATTTTCACAGAGACACTTCATGACCAAAAGAGAAAACCATATCAACTTATTTAGATGTTATCATAAAGCCCAAGCTAAATGCATTCATCAAGGAGTTTATAAAGATACAAGATAACCCCTAATATTCCACAGCCGCACTCCCTACAAAGATTTGGCAATTAAGCACAAGTTTAAAAACGAACTCTCCCCCATAAAATGTCATTCCCGAAAGAACAACAAAGGCGACCTTGCTTTTACAAGAAAAGAAGGATTTCTAACGAACACTAGGATACTTGACATAAACACATCTACTAGAAACAAATGCAAACAAGACTCAACACTATTCTGGAATTCCAAACTCAATTTCCCAAAATATCGAGATAAAAGCAGGTGCAAGAGTTATGAGGAGCTAATGAACTAGAACAACACCAATAAACTGCCGCAGGTGCTGAAACGTGGCAGTGTCTAATGGTTTGGTGAGAATATTAGCCAATTGTTGTTCAGAAGGCACAAATTCCATAGTGATAATACCATCCTCATAAAGATCTTGAATAAAATGGTACTTGATGTCTATGTGCTTAGTTCTTGAGTGCTCAACAGGATTCTCAGTGATGCGAATTGCACTTGAGTTATCACAAAATATCTTCATTATTCCGGAATCAATTTCATAATCAGTAATCATTTGTTTCATCCATAGAAGTTGAGTACAACATGACCCAACAAAAATATATTCTGCTTCACATGTTGAAAGGGATTGTGAATTTTGTTTCTTGCTATGCCAAGCTACAAGATTCATTCCTACATAGTGAAATCCCCCTGATGTACTATTTATGTCTTCCACACACCCTGCCCAATCGGCATCTGAATAGGCAGTAAGATCAGTGTTAGTATCAAAAGTGTAAGAAAGACCATACCCGGAAGTGTGACTGATATAACGTATGATCCTCTTTGTGGCGGCAAGATGAGATTCCTTTGGATTTGTATGAAACCTAGCACATCAACCAACACTAAAAGCAATGTCAGGCCTCGTGGCCGTGAGATACAAAAGATTTCCAATAATAGATCGATAAAGTTTTTGATCCACGTTTACACCTTTCTCATCTCTATGTAGTTTACCCGTGGTAGGCACATGAGTAAGTTTTGGAGTTGACTTATCAAGACCAAATATTGAAACAAGATTTTTTGCATATTTTTCTTGAGATAAGTAAATTCCATCCTTGTGTTGTTGAATTTGTAAACCCAGAAAGAATTTTAATTCACCAACATTACTCATTTCAAACTCCTTACCAAGAGAGACTTGAAAATCTTTTGGAACTCTGATGTTGATCCAGAGATGATATCATCTACATAAACTTGAGCAATAACAACATCTTTTCCACTTCATTTGGTAAACAAAGTTTTATCAGCTCCACCCCTTGAAAAAAATTTCCTAAGAAGAGAAGTAGTTAGTTTTTCAAACCAGGCACGAGGTGCTTGTTTTAACCCGTATAATGCCTTATTGAGTTTAAGAACATGATCAGGGAAATCAGGGTGTTTAAAACCCTTAGGTTGAGCGACATAGACTTCTTCCTTTAAATTTCCATTTAGGAAAGCGTATTTAATGTCCATCTGAAATTGATTAACCTTAAGAAAACAAGCATGAGCTAATAATAAACGAATGGACTCAAGGCGTGCCACAGGTGCAAAGGTTTCGGCAAAGTCGATTCCTTCAATCTATGAATAACCTTGAGCGACAAATCTAGCTTTGTTTCTGACAATGGTGCCAAATTCATCAGACTTGTTTTTAAATATCCATTTGGTACCAACAATATTTATATTGGGGGGACAAGGTACGAGTTTCCATACATCTAGTCTTTGAAATTGATTTAACTCTTCATGCATTGCATTTACCCAAAAAGGATCACTAATAGCTTCATCAATATCCTAGGTTCCACTTGCGATAGATAACAACCAAAATTGCAAATATTTTGAAGTTGACCTCTCGTCTTAGCAGTAGAGTCCTTCTCCAATAATATTGTTAGTATCATGATTCCTTTGAACCCAAAGATGTCGTGTGGAGACACGTTCTTGTTCAAGAGGAACAGCCTGGCTAGAACTTTTCTCCTCATCACTAGAGACATCAGGATCAGCAACCGTTGGAATAACTTCTTCTGATTATGACATTTCTTTGATTTTCTCAATTGTCTCGGTTGGAGGCAATTCAGCAGGAGAGTCATCATGATGAAAATTACTTAGATCATCAATGATAACATTAGATGATTCCATCATGACTTGGGTTCTGAGATTAAAGACTTAGAAGCCGCGACTGTCAGATGTATAGCCGAGAAAAATACCCTCATCGCTTTTTGAATCAAACTTCCCTTTATGTTCTCGATCCTTTATAATGTAGCACTTACTGCCGAATACTTTGAGATAGTGTAAGTTGGGTTTCTTACCGTACCACAACTCATAGGGAGTGTTTAAGGTCTTTGACCATAAGTAAACACGATTGATCAAATAGCAAGCTGTAAAAACAGCCTCACCCCAAAACCTTATTGGTAAGTTTTTGTTATGGAGCATTACCCTAGCCATTTCCTGAATATTTCCATTCTTCCTTTCTGCAACTCCATTTGCTTGCAGAGTGATAGGTGGTGAGTATTGTTGAATAATTCCCAGAGAGTCACAGTATTCAAATATCTGGTTTCTTTGAATTCTGTGCCACAATCGCTTCTAATTTTCTTTAGTTTGCAACCTTGCTCATTCTGGATTCTATTAAAAATAATCTTGAACTCACTGAGAGTTCCATTCTTGTGAGCCAAAAATGCCACCCATGTGAATCTAGTGTAATCATCTACCATAACCAAGGCATACCTCTTCCCAGCCACTGTAGATTGTTGAATTGGGCCAAAAAGATCCATATGAATTAAATCAAGTGGAGCTTTGGTGAGAATATTTCGGGATGATTTGTGTGGAAATTTCGTTTGTTTACCCTTTTGACAAGCACCACATACACCTTCAACCTTAGCATTGATTTTGGGAACGCCTCTAACAAGTTCTTTGTTAATGATCTTAATTAGAAGACGATAATTGATGTGACCAAAACGCTTATGCCAAAGGTGTGTAGATTCTACCTTAGTCAAATTGCAACAATTACTGAACTGAGTATCTAGAAGATAACAATTATTTTTGCCACGTGATCCTTGAAAAATCACTTTTCCAGATTTGTCGACAATGTCACATCCTTTATCATTGAAGACAACCTTATGGCCCTTGTCACAGATTTGACTTATAGAAAGAAGATTAGCAGTCATACCTTTAACGTATACGACATCATGAATTTCAGGAACGCCAAGTAATTTGATCGTCCCTTTCTTGCTTATGTAACAACAGCTTCCATCTCCAAAAGTTACAGGTCCACCATCAAAATCGCTTTAGTTGATAAACCATGAGAGATCTCCAGTCATGTGTCTGCTACATCCACTATCAAGGAACCATTGAAAGGGTGATGTTGACTTCAGAGCAAAAGCTCCCATACTAGCACTACTAACCATCTTAGGCTTTCTTGTAAGTATTGAATGTCTTTTAAGAGATGACACAAGTTGAACAACTTTCTTATGAAAATCACTAGCAACCTTTAGTCTTCTCTTGAAGGACAAACACACATGTTGAAAGTGATTGTGAGAACCACAAAATAAACATGTACCAACATCATCAACCTTGTTCGAAGAGTTGCGAGCATTGTCAGGTTTCACAAAGCCTAGACCTTGCTTATCACCTGGCATACGACAATTCTTCAAGGAAGAATTAGAGTTGTCATTTAAAACCATTGAATAAGACTTTACGGACTTCAAATCCTTAAGCTTTGCAATTTCTGCAGCAAGATCAGAATTGATCTGGATTTGTTTATCTAACTTTTTATGGAGCTCAACAACTTCTTCAGAGCAATCTTGAGATTTAGGTTTTTTGATATAACCTTCACAATGAGATCTATCAATTTCCTTTATCCATAGTAATTTTTCGAGACACAAGAACTTGATGAGTTTTTTTAAATCAGGATTCTCAACCTTTTTGATGGTTTCTAGAACACACTCGATGTTGAGTTTATCCATTTCTGGTGAAGCGTTTTCAGAGATAATATTGTCCATCATCGGATCGCTAAAAACACAAACTTGTAAGGTCTTTAACGTGTTTGCCTGCTCTGATACCAATTGAAAATACGGGGGTCTAACAACCACACCCAACAATTCGTTTGGCAATATGAGAGGACTTACTCCAATACACTTTCTAGAGAATCAACTAGACAGTCAGACTCAATCTATAATAAAGTGTATCAAAGAGTTTTAATATCTCAAACTCTTAATTCAATCCGCAATCAGCAAATAGAAATCTGCGAGCCCGATTGAATAAGCGGGGTAACTTTAACGGTACCAAAGACCAATGTTCAAGTGTCAATCAATGTAAATCAACAACCAAAGGTTGGATATTCTAATTGATTGATCTTAACGCACAACCTGTGATATTTCAATTATATAACAAAATATAATATGGAAAAGAAATAACACGGACACCAGAATTTTGTTAACGAGAAAATCGCAAATGCAGAAAAACCCCGGGACCTAGTCCACATTGAACACCATACTGTATTAAGCCACTACAGACTCTAGCCTACTACCAATTAACTTCAGACTGGATTGTAGTTGAACCCTAATCAATCTCACACTGGTTCAAGGTACAGTTGCACTCCTTACGTCTCTGATCCCAGCAGGATACTACACACTTGATTCCCTTAGTTGATCTCACCCATAACCAAGAGTTTCTACGACCCAAATTCGAAGACTTGATTGACAAATATGTCTCACATAGAAAAGTCTATAGGATTGAATAAATTTGTCTCCCCCAGAAATACCCAAGAGTTTTTGTTCCGTCTTTTGATAAATCAAGGTGAACAGGAACCAGTTGATAACCCGGACTTATATTCCCGAAGAACAACCTAGAATTATCAATCACCTCGCAATAATCTTAATCGACTAGCGAAAGAAGATATTGTGGAATCACAAACGATGAGACGAAGGTGTTTGTGATTACTTTTATATCTTGCCTATCGGAGATATAAAATCTCGAGTCAATTATTCCAATTGTACTCAACACGATAGAAACATCAAGATCAAATCACGCAACAACAAAGATAATACTTGGGTTTGGCTTCACAATCCCAATGAAGTCTTCAAGTCGTTAACCTACAGGGTCTCGAGAAGAAACCTAAGGTTAAAGGAGAATCAACTCTAGTTATGCAACTAGTAACTAACAGAAGGTGTGGGGATTAGGTTTCCCAGTTGCTAGAGTTCTCCTTTATATAGTTTTCAAATCAGGGTTTGCAATCCAAGTTACCTTGGTAACAAAGCATTCAATATTCACCGTTAGATGAAAAACCTAATTTAACCAAGCTAATATCTTTCAATCGTTAGATCGAACTTAGCTTGTTACACACAAATGAAATGTACAATCATTTAGGTTACGTAACTGTACCCAAACGTGTACACCATGTTGGTTTACAAATAGTTAACCGAGGTTAGCCATATGATTACTCTCATATCAACCTTATTAATCTTAACCATAACTAGTTCAAATGACTCAAATGAAACTAGTTAAAGAGTTGTTCAATTGCTATATTCTCATAGAATTATACAAGAACACAATTGAAGCAAAATCAGTTTGATTCACTCGAATCAATACATGAACATTATATCCACGGTTTGCAAAGATTGCATTCCTTATTGATAAACGTTTAGGTTCATGTACAACCGATTTTAGAAAAGTAACACACTTAAGTATGCGTACTTAAGTAACCGGATTTGAGTTTGTTTTTGGTTTTCAAACTCAGCAGAAATTCACGGACGTGAACTTCCGCCAGTATGCGTATGGGTATGCGTACTTTAGGTAACCGGATGAGTTTGGTTTTGGTTTTCAAACGCAGAAGAAATTCACGAATGTGAACTTCCGCCAGTACGCATACTTACCCAGTCTCCCACAACCTTTTTGTATACACACAAGTATGCATACTTTAGGTTCCCGGTTTTGGACTTATACACTAATGTGCGAACACACTATGCTTAGATCCAAAGATGGTTACTAGATTATAAACTCTTTATTTCAATCATTGAAACATTATTCTATAATGACAATAGCTGTTTTCACACACTATTAGCATCAAAGCAATTTTCAAGATATTGAAATAATCATTATCGAAACATTCCAAGCCAACATCAAATGATTGTATCACACAAACCATGTAAGATGTTACTCGGCAATTTTCTCATGATATAAGATGAACTTGGTCGAGCGAAAGCTTACCAACACATATTTCGAGAAATATGTAAGCGAGATATACTCAGCTCGAAATCTTAAATGTGTATAGAGAAAACTATATCGTAACACGACTTATGTCTCAATATAGGAGATAATAGAAATAGACTTTCCAAGTGATCGATGAGTTCAAATCTCCACATACCTTTTGTCAAAGAAGTTCCACAAGCTCCCCTTAGTAGTTCTTCGTCTTCAAATGATGAACTCCGTGAAAAATTAAGCTCAACTACACAATCTATGTACTACTCTGAGACATCTATAAATAGGCTAGAAATCAAGACTTACAGTTTTGATCACTAACATTGGCAAACATGCTTGAGATAGCAACGCATGCGAGTTCGACCGAGCAGTGCTCTAACAGAAGACTATATAAATGAGAACTGTAGAAACTGGGAAACCTAATCCCCACACCTTCTGTGTGATACTAGTTGCGACTAGAGTCGATTCTCCTTTAACCTTAGGTTTTTCACGAAACCTTGTAGGTTAACGACTTGAAGACTTCATTGGGATTGTGAAGCCAAACCCAACTATTTTCTCTGTAGTTGCGTGTTCTAATCTTGCTCTATTCTATCGTATTGAGTATTATCTTCTCTAAGATTTGCTCGAGATTTTATCTCCGATAGGCAAGATAAAAAGTATTCACAAACATCTTCGTCTCATTATTTGTGATTCCACAATATCTTGTTTCGCTACCATACGGTTAAGATTATTATGAGGTGATTGATATTTCTAAGCTATTCTTCGGGAATATAACTCTGGTATATCAATTGGTTCTTGTTCACCTTGATTTATTAAAATACGGAACAAAATTCATATGTTTATCTGTGGGAGACAGATTTATCTATACAATAGACTTTTGTGTGTGAGACAGACTTGTTTATCAAGTTTTCGACTTTGGGTCGTAGCAACTCTTAGTTGTGGGTGAGATCGGCTAAGGAAATCAAGTGCGTAAGGAGCGCAATTGTACCTTGATCAATGTGAGTTTGGTTAGGGCTCAACTACATTCCAGTCCAAAGTTAACTTGGAGTAGGCTAGTGTCTGTAGCGGCTTAATAAAATGTGGTGTTCAAATATGGACTAGGTCCCGGGGTTTTTCTGCATTTGCGGTTTCCTCGTTAACAAAATTGTTGGTGTATGTGTTATTTCTTTTCCGTATTATATTTGTTTATATAATTGAAATATCACAGGTTGTGCGTAAGTTCAATCAATTGTGAATCCAACCTTTGGTTGTTGATTATATTGATTGATGGTAGGCTGTTAAGAGTGTCTCGCCTACGTGTTAAACTGCAAGTGCACAGTGCCTATTGGAGGCAGGGCAAGTACAGGTCGAATCCACAGGGAAATGGAGTGTGTACGGTTGATTTCAAGGCTTCCTAACTGATTTCTCACAGGAGAGTAACACAAATATTGGTTGGTTGTCGATACGACAAATTAGAATTGTGACGATTGCTTCTAAGATGGCAATTATAAATTGTAAACGAGGTTGTTGAGTTACTAGGATGGTTGATTCCACCACCTGATCCTAAGCTAAGGCAATATCTAGTCAGTTTATGCTCTTGATTCCTTTCAAGGAAGGATAAAATGGAATGTGTATTATCTATTCTTGCTAACTCACCCCTAGTATTAGATGTCTTCTTACAAAGACATCTAATCACAGGTTAATTAATCTCAACTAGGTAATTCACTCTTCCTAAGACATTAAAGCACACCAAGAACATAAATTTGAACAAGAATTAACTCATCATGGGATTAAGGGTTTCCTCTACACCCTAGTAAGGTGAATTAGAACATAATTAAGACAATCAAAATACAATTTAAACTAAGCTTGGTGCACTGGCTAATCAAGGCATAACCATTCACATACACTGCTCATCCTCTATTTATACATGCAAACCCTAACTCACTTCAAATCAGAAATTAAGTGAAGACCCTCTCACCCAAAACCGTTGAATCAGTTGTCCCCTCTGTCAATTCGGCTCTGTACTTCATTACTTTGATTCCCCCAATTTGTGAAACCCTAACCCTAACTCTTTCTATCTCCAACTTAGCTCCTAGGGTAAGAAGCTATGAAAGAGATGGATAGACATTAGGAGGCGGTGAGGATGGTTGTACTGGTGCGGCTGTGGTGGCTGGTCGGAGGAAGAGAAGGTGATGGCTGCTCTGCCATGGTCGGGGAAGAGAGGGATGGAGCTCTGGGTTTTCTGTCGGGGAAGAGAGAAAGAAAGAGAAAGTAAGTTTGGGTCGATGGGTGAAGATATAGGTGGTTGTGGTGTGAAGCGGGAG
Source organism: Papaver armeniacum (assembly GCA_023531295.1). NCBI lineage: Eukaryota > Viridiplantae > Streptophyta > Magnoliopsida > Ranunculales > Papaveraceae > Papaver > Papaver armeniacum. The sequence goes on along the minus strand of JAJJWW010016373.1, from coordinate 227,475 downwards.
CATCGAGTGATGATGTGAGGGACGCAGCGAGCGTTGGATGCTGAAGGGTTAGATCACACGGCTCATATGGAACGGCTTGAATCCGGGTTATGGGCTGGGTCTTGGATTGCTCAAGCCCATGTCTTGTCTTTGCAACTTGTTGGGTTCAGCAACTTGTTGGGTTAGTTGCTACTTGTTGGGTTGCAACTGATGCGTACGCGGGCTTTGGCCTTCTGCTCCATAGACGCTCGTCTCCAATTTTCTGCTCTTTTGGCTCCTCAATTTCTCCGAGCTTTATTTACTACCTAAAAACACAAAATTAATTAGTACACATATTTATTCTTGAAAACAAAGAAAATACGGAGAACTGGGATAATATCTCGATTTCGAGCACAAAAGATGAGTTAAATGCCAATAAATAAATGTAGAAATATGCAATATTTGGCACTCATCAAATACCCCCAAACTGAATTTTACTTGTCCTCAAGTGAAACAGAAATTAAGAAATCCTAACTATATCACCGTCGGTCTCTCGAATGCATTTAGCGTATGCACTAAGCCTTTAAACCCCTAGGTGTCCCTAGTGGATGAGTTGTAGTCTCGTGAGGGTTTACCGGAGGTGTACCCACAAAACCTTCTCCAACTTCGAGTGTAAAAGAGTCTCAAGCATCCAAGGAGCTATGAGGACATAGAGTTTCGCATGCTAGTAACACGAAGCTAGAACTACCAAAGAACGCATTCTCATCCTTAAGAGTTGAGCGAGAAGTAACCATACCATATGAAAGAATTCGGATTCGATAGTGATCACAAGCCTCGACTTCGCCTCACCAATAAGGTTTTATGATAATTGCACTCAAAAAGACCGCTTTTTTAGTCTCTCATGTGTGCGAGCGGGAATAAAGAGAGAAATCCCGCACACGTTGATGGTGAGAAGGATAACCTTCCGAAATAATTTACGGAGACTCCACGAGTTGTGGACAAAAAGAATCTTTTTCTCGATGATCTCTAAGAAAGGAAATCAACCATTATCAAGGATGGGAGTACTCACTTACCTTCTCACCCGATCGGCAATTAATATCACTCTCTCAGCATTCATAGAAACGTCTTCAATCTTCGGTCTTCAATAGCTGATGATGAACTTCTGAACTTCACAAAAACTTGACAAATTTTTTTTTTTTTTTTTTTTTAACATAAAATAAAAATAATAATAAAACTCAATTTTTCACACTTGTATTGTCTTGATTTCACAAACTTCATTAATTCTCATCCTATTTTCTTTTCTTTGCATTGTTGCATGTAAACCTTGGACTATTTCAACTTTTCTTCAAATATTCTGATGATGCTCCGCTTGCTGACGACGATGTGTTTCTATGAATCTGTTGATGTTGTTGAGAAGGAGAGAGTGATGCTAACTGCAAATCGAACTACAAGAAGGAGTTTTCATCTTTAAACGTCACCTTCATGATTGACGAAATTAGCACTCAAGAGATCAATCATAGTGCTGAAAGTGGTGCGAAGTTGGGTAGCTCACCATTCCTACCCGGAATTGACGTACGGTGACACACACTCTAACAGATTTTTTAGAAAGTCACAAAAATGAAGGTCGGTGCCTCGCTTGATGTAAAATGGGTAGTCTCCACTATGGGTGATCACAATTCTACTACCGAATATCTATACATCACCTAATTCGCCCTTCGGTATGGTTAAATCCAACTTTAACGCTCTAAATCAACTAAGAAACCCGATTGTGTTCTCCAAGTACTTCCAAATTCATTATTTCGGTCGACTCTCTATGTAAACATAGCTAGAAGCATGCTAGTGACTCTAAGATCTCTAAAAGTTGGAGGTTTTTATGCAAGTATTTACAAAGAGTTTTGAATTTTGATTTTTTTTTTTTTTTTTTTATTTTTTATTAATAAAAGACTAAAAACTCTATATGCAAATGCACCCCCAAACCTAAATCAAACATTTTCCTCAATGTGTCAACAGATGATAAGAATTTAAAAAGACAAAAAGTCACATACCAAGAGAACTATGTTGAGTAGAGAAAAGGGAAGAGATTACCGGATGTCGGCGAAAGCAAGGTTAGAGCTTCATTAGTCAAGGCTAGAATCCAACATTCTGAGATCTTACTGGATTAGCACAATAAAAAGAAGACTCAACCGATTCAAGATATAAAATTTAACAAGCCCTACTGGATTATATACAAGGAAAATTCACCATATACCAACAATCTAAAGAGTTGAGGATCAACCCAAAAGAAAATATGCGAGACATCAACAACCTTACACATATATAACATGAGAGTGCAAGTAAGATCGCATATGTGAACAAGTTACCCCAAACCAAAACTTGTCAACAGATGTGTTTTTGAGCACAAAATCTTGCAATTTTAGAGGCAGATCATGTACTAGGTCTAGTTCAAAATGGACACTTTTAGGAACGGGTAGAGATACACATTCCAACTGTGGCTCCTACAGTGTTATACTTTGATGCAAAATAGTCCAAGAGGACTTGGGAAGCACACTGACTCACAGGCCCCGAGATTAGGAATTCCCGAATAGTTGGTTTAAGATTTTTGTGACGAGACCAAACCTAGGTTAGGTGGAAATCTATCAACTTGTGACATGGACAAAGGGCCACATGCATCCAATTTGCTCTTATTCATTTGGCTCTTAACATCACTACACACTCTTCCCGAGTCGAGAGATAAGAAGTGTAGTATCATGCTCACAATCATTGAACAAATTAGCAAGTCCCAATTGATAATCATCATCAAAAATTTCAACCTCATGCATAAGAGAACCAGAGACACATCATGTCAGTAACCTAGGCAAGGAATCGAATACATCAAAGTTGTTTTCATGCATAGTATCATTGGTGTCAACAAAAATTTCAGCATTTCCCAAGTCACAAACAGGTGGTATAGCATGCTCACCTTCACTGAACAATTGCACAGACCCAAACTCAGAGTTAACATCGCATGCATCTGCAGATTTAGAAGAGGCCTCATTCATGAAATTTGGAGCAAAGCCTAATGTTTCTGAGTCCACAGGTTCCACTCATATTTTCAAAGATACACATGCTCTTCTAACATATCATATTCATCATCTGAGTAATATGCATACTCATCCCTATTAACAACATTGGTGTTTTCAGTCAACTCATTTTCCTCTAGGTGAGGTTTATATTCAACATTAGTGGATTGACTATGGGCATACTCCCTTTCTACATTTTGTAGATGACTGAGATTCATCCTTAAGAACATGTTAAGCTGTTCAATTGAAGGGGAGTCTTCACTAGTGGGTATGCATGCTTCACATGGATATTCAGTACATGGTTGTGCACAAGGTTCACTAGCAAAGGGAAATTCAGACATGTTGCTATATGGATGATCATGCAAAGCTTTCCATTCAAGTACGGCATTGTTTTGCTCAATGATTTTGATATCCTCCATTATCGATTTGCATACATGGGTTCATCGAAGGACATCATTGTTCAACCTCCCACTGTGGCGAATGATACATGTGCACATGGTCATTAGGGTCTATGTATTGATGCTCAAGATTGTGAAAATGTCCATAACAATCCCTAGTGACATCATGGTCTGTGGGGGGGTCGTAACACGAATCCTGCCCGTAAGCAAGCTCTCTAATTGACCTATGTGATGATTTTTCATCCCTAGTGTCATCCCAAAATCCTATCATGCCAGGCAATCAAATTGAACTCAAACAGAAACACCCATAGCCAAGCACACACCAAGCATATATAATACTCATTCAAGTACAGCACAGAGAAAGCACATCACAGCTCATGCATAAGTTAGCAGGTGCACAAGGCAAGGCAGATAATGTGTAAGGTGCACAGGGTAATGGGTTGTGCTCACTCAAGGTGAAGCATGTGCTGGGTTTGTGTGTGAAAGACAACAAGTGAGCTGGTAATACAAATTCAGTTACTCAACACTCATTCAAGCACCACAGGGCCACACACAATTGCAGATACTGGCTTACAGATGCACAAATGCAACAGATGGATAGCTTCACAGATGCAACAGCAGATGACAAAGTCAGCACTTTTATAATACACTTGACATGCACAGATGCACAGTTGATGTCAACAGGGTCAGTTGATCCCAATTTTTCACATATTGATGCACAAAAATTGCAATGCAGAAAGCTCAACAGGGTCAGTTGATGTCAACCAGCTCAGTTGATATCAAGTAAGTTATGGCAGGGTATGCGACACAGGTGGTCATATAAGTCTGTCAACAGGCTTGGTTGACAGAATAAAGCATGCTAAGGTACAAGACAGATGGCTCAACTAACTCAGTTGATGTCAACCTGGGCTAGCAACAAACTTGGCTAACCAAGTTGCAGCTCAAGCTCAACAGCTACAGGGGCTGGAGCTGAGCTCGGGCTTTGTTGAAGCTTAGAGGTCACAGTGAAAGGGCAACTAGTTCAATTGACTTCAGTTTTCACAGGCTATGCTCAGGTTACAAAGCACAGGTTTCAGATTCACCACAGTCACTCAAGTGTCACAGTATAGTCAAAAAATTCCGAGAGATGGAGCAATATGCGGCAAGGTAATCGGTTCAACAGTAATCGGGGGTAATGCTTGTGAGATTTTCAATCGACTCAGGGGTGATTGCTCATCAAGGTAGCTAATTTATCATGCAAGGCTCATGGGAATGGCAGCTAATTCACATATGCAAACAGGTCAGCATAGGAATATAGCAACTTCAGCTAGTATGTGCTGCTCCAACACCACAGTTTTGCTCCTTTCGTATTCCTATTTTGGGTTGAACAACAATATAGCGGGTATCTGATTACTCAGTACCCAGAAATTTGCAATTTATTGCAAAGACAGAGAGTATCGCTACTGGATGTCAAAAACTGAGATGATTCTAAAGCATAAAATAACTTGAGTTACTCCATTACTGTTAACCAGTACAAGCGAAGTTACTAGTGACAGGCTAGCATTAATGGAACAAGATGAAGCTAAGAAAGAGTGCAATGGGTTACAACAAGATCACAAGGTCTTGTTCACAGATACCTTATGTTGCAGTTAGAGACAAACACCATATGCATAAACCCGAGAATGAAAATGGCAACAGATTCACAAATGTATGCACACAAGCACACAATGAGTTTCCAGAAATTAACAGTTTTAGCATGCCAGAATGTTACTCGGATGTCATAGGATTATGCTTGTGGATATCTGGTAGGCCTGAAAGATGGGTTATTTTTATGGCCTACGGGTTATACCGCAAGTGCACGGCGTCTATCGGAGACGCGGCAAGTACGGGTCGAACCACAGAGACTTGTGGTGCTCTGAAATGATCTAAGGCTTGCCTAAACTGAGTTTCAAGTGACAATGTGACAGCAGATGGTTTTGCCGAAACGGCTGAGATGTAATGATGTGAACTAAACTAAGGTAAAAGATATAAAATGTGACAGAGGGAAGTACCAGGGTGATGAATCCACCACTTGACTCTATGCTAAGGTTATTCCACTAATGTTGTGTTCTTGTATCTTCCTAAGGATGATTATAATGAATAACGAGTCACTAATCTCATAATTCCCCCTAGTATAGAGTGTCTAATTACAAAGACACTCTATCACGGGGTCCTTGGTCAATTAACTAAGCATTATTCATATTTCATTAAGCACATACAATCTTCTCTCGAAAGTTTCACATGGAGCAATGGTTAATCTTTCACTCTAATTCTCCTTTAGTATTGGTCGTCTTCTTACAAGACAACCCAATCACAGAGAACCGAGTTACCCAAACTAACTAAACTCCTAAGTCTCATTAAGCTCAATGATCACAAAGAACATCGGTAAGAATTAATCAACATATTGTCTAGGGTTTCAACAACACCCTAGTCAAGAACTTAAAACATGATTCAAATACAAAGAAATAAAACTATAAATTAAACCTAAATGACTGCACTGGCTAATCCAGGCGTGCCCATCACACACACAACTCACTTCAATTTATACATGCCAAGGAAAAATATCCCAAACCCTAATTTTCTCAAAATATGAACTAAAAGCAAACCTCTCTCACCCATACTCTCTCGATTTTGTTGTCGGCTCGCTCACGCGTCTCGAGAACACTACAATTTGATTTCCCCAAATCTGTCGAACCCTAACTTAACCCTAACTCTCTGTCTCGACCTTAGCTTCTAGGGAAGAAGCTATGAACTAGGTAGAGAGATATTAGGGGGATGGTGCATCGTTTTCCGGTGGTGTGGTGTCGGGAAGAACGACGGAAGAGATGGTGGTGCGGCTCTGCAACCGGGTTTGTCGGGAAGAAGAGGGTGGAGCTCACTGGAGTTGTCGGGTGAGGGAGAAGGGAAATGAATTAGGTTTTTGGGTGAAGGGGAGTTTATATAGGTGTTGTGGTGTGAAGCGGAGTATCAAAGATCGATGGACCGGCTCTAGCGAGCGTAGGATGAAGCTGGTGCGATCTCGAGCGGTCGAGGATGGTAAGCGGTTTTGGAGCGATCTAGTGTTGCACGGAGCATCAAGAGATGATGTATAGTGATGGATCGACCGTAGGATGCAGTCGGGAGAGATCTGGACGGCTTGTGGTGGACGGGCCGGATCCGGTCGCGGGTCGGGACTAGCTCAAGCCCATGTCTTGTAGATGAGTTGCTACTTGTTGGGTTGCAAATTGCGCGCAAGGCGGCTTTGGCTATCTGCTCCATAGATGCTCGACTCCACCTCTTCGCTCTTTTGGCTCCTCGATTCTCCTGACTTTATTTAGTACCTAAAAATACAAAATTAATTAATACAAATATTTATTCTTGAAAACAAGGAAAACTCAGAATATGGGATAATATCTGATTTATAAGCGCAAAAGATGAGTAAAATGCCAATAAATAGATGTATAAATATGCACTATTTGGCACTCATCAAATACCCCCAAACCTGAATTTTACTTGTCCTCAAGTGAAACAGAAATGAAGAAATCCTAACTATACCACCATCGTAGGTCTCTCGAATGCATTTAGCGTATGCACTAAGCCTTTAAACCCCTAGGTGTCCCTAGTGGACGAGTTGTAGTCTCGTGAGGGTTTACAAGAGGTGTACCCACAAAACCTTCTCCAACTTCGAGTGTAAAAGAGTCTCAAGCATCCAAGGAGCTATGAGGACATAGAGTTTCGCATGCTAGTAATGTGAAGTTAGAACTATCGAAGAACGCATTCTCATCCTTAAGTCTTTGAGCGAGAAGTAACCATACCATATGAAAGAACTCGGATTCGATTGTGATCATAAGCCTCGACTTCGCCTCACCATTAGGGTTTTCCCGATAATTGCACTCAAAAAGATCGCTTTTTTTAGTCTCTCATGTGTGCAGGACGGGAGTAAAGAGAGAAATCCCGCACACGTTGTAGGTAAGAAGGATAACCTTCCGAAATAAAATCGGAGACTCCACGAAATGTGGACAAAAAGAATCTTTTTCTCATGATCTCTAAGAAAGGAAATCAACCATTAGCAAGGGTGGGAGTACTCACTCACTTCTCACCCGATCGGCAATTAATATCACTCTCTCATAAGAAACCATAGAAACGTCTTCAATCTTCGGTCTTGGTCTTCAAATGTTGATGACGAACTTCTAAACTTCACAAAACTTGACAATTTTTAACTTTTCTACTCAAGTTCCTTGTTGTTTGGATTTTTCTTTTTAAATTCTTCTTTACCATGGTGGTAGCAAAAATAAAGTACAATATTTTTTTGATTTTTTTGATTGATTTTTTTGATTGATTTTTTTTTTTTTTTTTTTTTTTATAATAAGTGAAAATAGAAATACAAATACAAATAATGAAACAACTAACTCCATGGACAAAGGACTTTATCACTCAATTTTTCCACAACTTGTATTGTCTTGATTTTATAAATTTTATTAATTCTCATCCTATTTTCTTTTCGTTTTCTTTGTTGCACATAAACCTTGGACTATATCAATTTTTCTTTCAATATTCTGATTCTGCTCCTGTTCTTGACGATGATGTGTTTCTATGGGTCTTGGTTGATTGAGAGAGAGAATGATGCTAACTACAAATCGGTATTTAGAAGGAGTTTTCATCTTTAGACGTCACCCTCATGATTGACAAAAACTAGCACTCAAGAGATCAAAATTAGTGCTGAAAATGGTGCGAAGTTGGGTAGCTCACCATTCCTACCCTAATTTACGTAAGGTGACACACACTCTAACAAAATTTTCTAGAAAGTTGCAAAAAAATGAAGGTTGGTGCCTCACTTGATGTAAATTGGGTAGTCTCCACTATGGGTGATCACAATTCTACTACCGAATATCTAAACAAAGACCTAATTCGCCCTCCCAGATGGTTAAATCCAACTTTAACGCTCTAATCAACTAAGGAACCCGATTGTGTTCTCCTCCTAGACTTCTAACTTCGTTATTTCGGTCAGATTCTCTATGTAAACATAGCTAAAAGCATGCTAGTGACTCTAAAATCTCTAAAAGTTGGAGGTTTTTACAAAAAGAGTTTTTGAATTTTTTTTTTTTTTTTTTTTTTTTTTTTTTTTTTTTGATAATAAAAGGTAAAATAAAAGACTAAAAACTCTAAATGCAAATGCACCCCAAACCTAAATCAAACATTGTCCTCAATGTGTCACAGATAGGAAAAATTTAAAACAATCCGTACCACGAGAACTATGCTTTGATAGGATAAAAGGGAAGAGATTACCTGGATGTTTCCGGAGCAAGGTTGAGCTTCATTCGTCAAGGCAAAATCCAACATTCTCAAAGTGGTGATTATATCGGATTAGCACAAAAAAATGCACAAGAAGACTCAACCGATTCAAGAAAAGAAAAATTTAACAAGTCCTACAAAAATTTACTAACAATCTAAAGAGTTGCGGGTCAACCCAATAGAAAATATGTACATAGAACATGAAAATGGGCTTTGGTTTATGTGGGAATTTGGTTTATTGGGATTTGGTTTGTTTGGGTTTCATTTGGTTTTGTTGGGAAAGTTTGGTTTATGTGGGAAAATTTGGTTTAAATGGGCTGATTTGGTTTATTGGGTTTTTGGTTTGTTTGGGATATACTGACCCGATTCTTGAAACTTTACAAACTCAGGATGCACGGCTCAAAATTTGGGCTTCAATTCGTTGCAGCCCAGTTGGGTTCAATGAGTTAACAGCCAGTTCGATTAACCGGCAGTTGTGGGCTGAAAGTTTTGGTTCTGTGGGCTTAGCCTATGCAGCCCAAATTTGAAACAAGAGCCTGTGTTAATGTACTGACCAAAGTTATAATGCTAAGCCTAGTTGGGTTAGCCTGTGAGCTGGGTTTCATTTGGTTGCAGCCTGTGTTGGGTTAAGGTAGCCCGCACTGGTGTGGTCAATCATTGAAGATTTGATTGTGGGCTTCGGTTGTGCAAAGTGCAAGCCCAGATTTGGGCTTCAACCTATCTAGCAGCCTTGTGTTGGACAAGTTGTGTGCCGGAAAATATTGCTCAAGACAAATTGAGGAAGTGACAAACTTTTGGGTTCAATACATTTGACAAAGACCCAAAGTAGCAATCGGGTTGGCTCAACAAGCTCAACAAGCTCAATTGATGCAGTGGAAGCTCATACAGGTTCAAATCAAGATCAAACATGCATAAGAGTTTAGTGTGGCTCGGACAAGGTTTAGCACATGGTTAAGGTCGAGCATCAATGGCACATTCAAAGCAGATCAACAATCGCTTTTAGGGCTATCAAAGTTGTCATGCAATATGCTCAGGTGGGTGCTCACTCCGCATGATCATTTGCATGCATTGTTTGTAAATCAGTTTAAACACAACACAAGACAATAACTCACATCAAAGACAGAACATACAAAGACAGGTCGTCGTTGAGCACTTACGGCAATCACCCAAAGCAAGGCAAAGATCGTGGGCCGAGTATGCTCGGTGGTTTGGCCTCACGTGTTTAACAGTTTTGCACAAATATGCAGGCTTAAAAACACAAAGCACGGTGGCTGGTCAAGAGGTTCAACGGGGTCTCACCCTTTTGGTTTTCAATGGGCTTGCAGGTTTAATATGCACAGAGCAATGCTCACAAGCACAGGTTCACAGGTCTAGCAAGCAAGCATACATAGCAGAGCATAAGGGTTACAGAGCCAGCAGGTTTGTTATCAGCAATTCACAAGGCAGATGTGTATAAATTGAACCAGCCCAGGAGAGTGCACAGAGTTGTTGAGTCAACGGGCTGACGAGTAAGGTATGCGGTGGTGTATGCTCGGGTGAGTTATAACTTAGGTGTGCATCAAGGTTATGCAAGGTTCACTGGGTCCCGCAGTACTAATGGCTCATGCTCAGGTTACGGCTCTAATGGCTTGGCTTTCCAAGTTGTGACCCGACTCAACTCCAAGCTTCGGGCTGGAGTTTAAGCTCGGTATGCTAGTTTAACCTAGTTCACAAGGCTATGTATGGAGTCACTTACCCGAATTGTGCTCGTGGTTTTGTGACTCGGGCCCCTTGCGCTTTTTCTCCCACTCATTGGGCTTGCTTTCGGCCAAGACAGCAAGCACAAGAGCAAGTTCAACAGTTCGGTCTTGGTTGCTCAGCAGCAGACTGTACCAAGTAGCATAGAAGGTACCTCGAATTCGATAAGTTGCAATGGCTGCTCAAGGCATTGCACCTTTTCTCCCACTCCCCTGGGTTTGCTTTCAAGAAAGACAAAGAAAGACGACACACGGTGGTTCTGCTAGCTCAACAAGGAATTAGATTCTCAAAATTTCACAGCCTCAAGACACAATAATGTGCATTCATTCAATGGTCTGCGCACATATGACAAGAGCACACAACCGATGCTAACTACGGCTAAATGAGCTAAAGCTACACTAACAAAGAATGCGAGATGATTAAGATGAGACGATTATAATGCAACGAGATGGCTAAGGTATGCTCAAGATGCAAATGTAGATGCGGATGCACTAAATTCTGTATGCAAAGCTATAAAAAAAAATGAAACTAAGTGATACTAAGACAGGATTAACAGCAACAATGTAAAATGAATATGTACAAGGGTGAAAATCAGTAAAGCAAGCAATGAATCACAGGGCACACGCCAAGTCCCCGGCAACGGCGCCAAAAACTTGGTAGGCCTGAAAGATGGGTTATTTTTATGGCCTACGGGTTATACCGCAAGTGCACGGCGTCTATCGGAGACGCGGCAAGTACGGGTCGAACCACGAGAGACTTGTGGTGCTCGAAATGATCTAAGGCTTGCCTAAATGAGTTTCAAGTGACAATGACAACAGAGATGGTTTTCTTAAACTTGGTGAGATGTAATGATGTGAACTAAACTAAGGTAAAAGATATAAAATGTGACGGAGGGAAGTACCGGGGTGATGAATCCACCACTTGACTCTATGCTAAGGTTATTCCACTAATGTTGTGTTCTTGTATCTTCCTAAGGATGATTATAATGAATAATGAGTCACTAATCTCATAATTCCCCCTAGTATAGAGTGTCTAATTACAGTACACTCTATCACAGGGTCCTTGGTCAATTAACTAAGCATTATTCATATTTCATTAAGCACATACAATCTTCTCTGAAAGTTTCACATGGAGCAATGGTTAATCTTTCACTCTAATTCTCCCAGTATTGGCTGTCTTCTTCTTTAAGATACCAATCACAGAGAACTGAGTTACCCAGCTAACTAAACTCCTAAGTCTCATTAAGCTCAATGATCACAGCAACATCAGTAAGAATTAATCAACATATTGTCTAGGGTTTCAACAACACCCTAGTCAAGAACTTAAAACATGATTCAAATACAAAGAAATAAAACTATAAATTAAACCTAAATGACTGCACTGGCTAATCCAGGCGTGCCCATCACACATACAACTCACTTCAATTTATACATGCCAAGGAAAAATATCCCAAACCCTAATTTTCTCAAAATATGAACTAAAAGCAAACCTCTCTCACCCATACTCTCTGATTTTGCTGTCGGCTCTGCTCACGCGTCTCTGAGAACACTACAATTTGATTTCCCCCAAATCTGCTGAACCCTAACTTAACCCTAACTCATTTTCTCTTCTTTTCTCCTCTCCACCCATCGCCCTCACCTCTGCAAAACCCCCTCACCCCGACCATCTCCTGCCACAGCCGTTTCCTCCACCTTCTTCACCCATACCGCCACCAAATCCATCATCTCCTGACACTCCACCTACCTATTGCTATGTAGTCCTTTTGTAGCTTCTCTCCTAAAAGCTAAAAGAGAACTAGACAGAGATAGGTTAGGGTTTCATTGAGAAATCAGGGGGAAGCTAGAGTAGTCGATGCAGAGCCGATTGACAGAAGAGGGAGCAGTTGGAGCGACATGGGTGAGAGAAGTTTCCAATTAATTTCTATTTTTAATCGAATTAGGGTTTGGTTATTTTGGGATTTTCTTGGATGTATAAATAGCAGTGAGGGGATTGTGTAGAAACTACGCCTGGATTAGCCAGTGCTGTCAATTAGATTAATTCTGTGTTCTTTGTTAATTTTATTATGTTTTAATTTAAGTGCTAGGGTTTCAATGAAACCCTAGTTCCCAATTATGTTTTGAACTGTGTTGAATGTTCTTGAGAGCTTAATGTTTTAGATAGCTTTAAATTTTATCACCTCAACTCTTTTCTCTCACAGTGCATACCAAAGCCATGGATGCACTGTAGTTAGGTTAATACTGAGTTGAGAGTGATTCAGCTCTTGCTTTTAATGTTAATACTAATTCCCCTGACTAGTTGTGCTAAATTAGACAACTAGTACTTAGGGTTAGTGCCTTAGCTGCTATTTAAGTTATCACTTGGAGAAACTCTTAGATAAGTGATAGAAGTGACAAGCTTCACTTGTCTGGCATAAGAACAAGAACTCCAACTAGTTGAGTACATAATAGGAATTCAGAGGTGGATTTGCAGACCTTAGCACCCTTTAGTCTCACTTTGTTTTCCTTAGCTTAGGTTTATTTCATTATTTCGGTTACTAAACAAACTCGCCGCTTGACAAAAACCTCTCTCTGTCACATTGTCACTTGAAACTCAGTTTAGGAAAGCCTTAGATCATTTCAGAGCACCACAAGTCTCTGTGGTTCGACCCGTACTTGCCGCGTCTCCGATAGACGCCGTGCACTTGCGGTATCACCGTAGGCCGTAATATAAACATCTTTCGAGGCCTACCAAGTTTTTGGGGAAATCAAATTGTAGTGTTCTCAGAGACGCGTGAGCAGAGCCGACAGCAAAATCAGAGAGTATGGGTGAGAGAGGTTTGCTTTTAGTTCATATTTTGAGAAAATTAGGGTTTGGGATATTTTTCCTTGGCATGTATAAATTGAAGTGAGTTGTGTGTGTGATGGGCACGCCTGGATTAGCCAGTGCAGTCATTTAGGTTTAATTTATAGTTTTATTTCTTTGTATTTGAATCATGTTTTAAGTTCTTGACTAGGTGTTGTTGAAACCCTAGACAATATGTTGATTAATTCTTACGATGTTGCTTTGTGATCATTGAGCTTAATGAGACTCGGGAGTTTAGTTAGGCCGGGTAACTCGGTTCTCACCGTGATTGTTTGTCTGTAAGAAGACAAACCAATACTAGGGGAGAATTAGAGTGAAAGATTAACCATTGCTCCATGTGAAACTTTCGAGAAGATTGTATGTGCTTAATGAAATATGAATAATGCTTAGTTAATTTACCAAGGACCCTGTGATAGAGTGTACTGTAATTAGACACTCTATACTAGGGGGGAATTATGAGATTAGTGACTCATTATTCATTATAATCATCCTTAGGAAGATACAAGAACACAACATTAGTGGAATAACCTTAGCATAGAGTCAAGTGGTGGATTCATCACCCTGGTACTTCCCTCTGTCACATTTTATATCTTTTACCTTAGTTTAGTTCACATCATTACATCTCAGCCGTTTCGGCAAAACCATCTGCTGTCACATTGTCACTTGAAACTCAGTTTAGGCAAGCCTTAGATCATTTCTCAGAGCACCACAAGTCTCGTGGTTCGACTCGTGCTTGCCGCGTCTCCGATAGACGCCGTGCACTTGCGGTATAACCCGTAGGCCATAAAAATAACCCATCTTTCAGGCCTACCAAGTTTTTGGCGCCGTTGCCGGGGAGAACGGCGGAAGAGATGGTGGTGCGGCTCTGCAACTGGGTTTGTCGGGGAAGAAGAGGGTGGAGCTCTGCTGGAGTTGTCGGGTGAGGGAGAAGGGAAATGAGTTAGGTTTTTGGGTGAAGGGAGTTTATATAGGTGTTGTGGTGTGAAGCGGGAGTATCAAAGATCGATGGACCGGCCTAGCGAGCGTAGGATGAAGTCAAAAGCGATCTCGAGCGGTCGAGGATGGTAAGCGGTTTTGGAGCGATCTAGTGTTGCACGGAGCATCAAGAGATGATGTATAGTGATGGATCGACCGTAGGATGCAGGGGAGAGATCTGGACGGCTTGTGGTGGACGGGCCCGATCCGGTCGCGGTCGGGACTAGCTCAAGCCCATGTCTTGTAGATGAGTTGATACTTGTTGGGTTGCAACCATTGCCTTGCGGCTTTGGCTATCTGCTCCATAGATGCTCGACTCAATTCTTCGCTCTTTTGGCTCTCGTGATTCTCCTGACTTTATTTAGTACCTAAAAATACAAAATTAATTAATACAAATATTTATTCTTGAAAACAAGGAAAACTTCGGAATATGGGATAATATCTCGATTTATAAGCGCAAAAGATGAGTAAAATGCCAATAAATAGATGTATAAATATGCACTATTTGGCACTCATCAATATCAGGGTTGACAAACATCAGTAAGCATTATTTCAGCAGTCGCAGCAGATATTCAATATAGACTTTGAGTTTGGGAATACAATACCACCAGTAGAAAACTGGGTTTAGGCACCATAACCAATTGTGTGCAGCTGCTTATCCTTCCTTTCCTTGTTTCAGCGATTCAAGATCAAGGGTACCTGGTGAACTCAAAGAGTAATTTTAGTACCCAGAGATTTACAATATCAGCACAGATGAAGAATTATCGACACTGAACTTAATTGACTGTAAAGAATCTACAGTTTGACAATGGTTTCAGATGATCCCCCTTTGGTTGTTTATGACCAACATAATGTGATTAGCAGAATCAAAAAGAAAATAGATAAAATGCAGATGTGTTGAAATGGAGATTTACAGTGTGAATGTTGGTTACTGCAAGGTTGCGTGAATGATGACTAAACATAGAATGCTGCTAATCAAATGAAACACATAAGGAAAAACCATAAAAGTTGGCAGGAAAGAGTGATGATGATGGCTGGATGCAAGCTAAACAGGGATATAATGCAACGTAAACTATCTATCAAAAAGATTAAGAAAATAGGATAACTGAAAATTAAAACTACAGTCTAGCAGGATGCAGTTTATATGAAATGCAACTAGCTAGTATTTACAGGGATTAGATGCTTACTAATTTACAGCTACAAATGCTGAAAATTAAATCCAAGTTATGCTAAAACATGTGATGAAAGGTAAAGTTACATTACAAACTATGCTAATGCTAGCACTACAGAGAATTGATGAAAAGTATATACAGATTGATCAAAACTAAGTTATAACGGTGACAACAATGAAACAGATGGGGATTTACAGATGGCTATATATTAAAAACTACTGAAGCTAAATGCTGATATTAGAATGCAGCAAAACAGAATGCAAAAAGGTATTTAAAAGATGATGCAAAGATGCAAGTATCCTAATTGAAACAAGATGCAAGAATGCAAATGAAAATCTACAGCTAAAATGCTTCAGAACTAAGTTATGAATGCTACAGCAAGCCACGGATGTAGTAATCCAATGAACTGAGAAAGAAAAACAAGAAGAAAAGCTTACAAATATGTTGAGGAAACTTACAGAACTATGATGCAGGCAACAACAATATATAAAGATGGTTTAACCACTAAGTTACATCATGCTATTACACTAAGAAGTAATTAACCTACTAAAACAAATTACAACTAGAAATGCAAGAGCAGGATGCAGGACTGCTTGGTGAATTACAAGGTGACAATGGCTATGAGTTACTTGTATAGCTACGGGACTATGCGAAAAGAGACCAATGCAACTAAAGATAAGACAGAGATGCAAGAATGATAGGATGAATATATTACAGGGAATGAAAGCTTAAACTAACAGTTATCCTAGCAAAGCCAAATTATGCAAATGCTTATCCTAAAAATGTGAACTATAATATCTAAGTTAATATTATTCAAAATGCGCTTAGATGATGAAAGGTTATAGATGGTACTGTTTATGCAAATGACATGCTTGAAATTACAACTAACTAATATGCAGATTATGTAATGAAACTGAGAATCAAAAGTGAAATTTAAACTAAGCTATATCTACGATAATAAGCAAAGAGTTTCAAACTACAGCTACTATGCAATAAGACAAGCTACAAATACAATGGCGAAAACAAGAGAGAATCTAACACATATATACGGGTTAACTCGAAAATCGATAAAGTAAACAAGTAATAAACACAACACACTACCAAATCCCCGGCAGCGTCGCCAAAAACTTGGTAGGCTGTTAAGAGTGTCTCGCCTACGTGTTAAACTGCAAGTGCACAGTGCCTATTGGAGGCGGGGCAAGTACGGGTCGAATCCACAGGGAAATGGAGTGTGTACGGTTGATTTCAAGGCTTCCTAACTGATTTCTCACAGGAGAGTAACACAAATATTGGTTGGTTGTCGATACGAAAAATTGGAATTGTGACAGTGCTTCTAAGATGGCAATTATGATTTGTAAACGGGTTGTTGAGTTACTAGGATGGTTGATTCCACCACCCCGACCCTAAGCTAAGGCAATATCTAGTCGGCTTTATGCTCTTGATTTCTTTCAAGGAAGGATAAAATGGAATGTGTATTATCTATTCTTGCTAACTCACCCCTAGTATTAGATGTCTTCTTACAGTACATCTAATCACAGGTTAATTAATCTCAACTAGGTAATTCACTCTTCCTAAGACATTAAAGCACACCAAGAACATAAATTTGAACAAGAATTAACTCATCATGGGATTAAGGGTTTCCTCTACACCCTAGTAAGGTGAATTAGAACATAATTAAGACAATCAAAATACAATTTAAACTAAGCTTGGTGCACTGGCTAATCAAGGCATAACCATTCACATACACTGCTCATCCTCTATTTATACATGCAAACCCTAACTCACTTCAAATCAGAAATTAAGTGAAGACCCTCTCACCCAAAACCGTTGAATCAGTTGTCCCCTCTGTCAATTCGGCTCTGCACTTCATTACTTTGATTCCCCCAATTTTTGAAACCCTAACTCTTTCTATCTCTAACTTAGCTCCTAGGGTAAGAAGCTATGAAAGAGATGGAGAGACATTAGGAGGCGGTGAGGATGGTTGTACTGGTGCGGCTGTGGTGGCTGGTCGGAGGAAGAGAAGGTGATGGCTGCTCTGCCATGGTCGGGGAAGAGAGGGATGGAGCTCTGGGTTTTCTGTCGGGGAAGAGAGAAAGAAAGAGAAAGTAAGTTTGGGTCGATGGGTGAAGATATAGGTGGTTGTGGTGTGAAGCGGGAGCATCGAGTGATGATGTGAGGGACGCAGCGAGCGTTGGATGCTGAAGGGTTAGATCACACGGCTCAGATGGAACGGCTTGAATCCGGGTTATGGGCCGGGTCTTGGATTGCTCAAGCCCATGTCTTGTAATTGAGTTGCTACTTGTTGGGTTGCAACTGATGCGTGCGCGGGCTTTGGCCTTCTGCTCCATAGACGCTCGTCTCCAATTTTCTGCTCTTTTGGCTCCTCAATTTCTCCGAGCTTTATTTACTACCTAAAAACACAAAATTAATTAGTACACATATTTATTCTTGAAAACTAAGAAAATACATAATCTGGGATAATATCTGATTTCTGAGCACAAAATATGAGTTAAATGCCAATAAATAAATGTAGAAATATGCAATATTTGGCACTCATCAATTGACACTTGAACATTGGTGTTTGGTGTCGTTCAAGTTGTTTCACATAATAATCAGGCTCGCGGATTTCTATCTGTTTGATTTGCAGATTACATTGTGAAACTGAGATACAACTCTTGGATATATTTCCATTGATTGAGTCTGACTGTCTAGTTGATTCTCTTGGAATTATATTAAAGTTGTCCATACATATTGTTAAGCATAATATTGGGTGTGGTTGTTAGACCCCACTTTTTCAATTGGTATCAGAGCAGGCAAACACGTTTAAGACCTTACAAGTATGTGTTTGTAGCGATCTAACAATATGGACATAGGTGCTATCTCTATAAACGTACCACCAGTCTTCGATGACTCAAATTACTCATGGTAGAAAATTGCTATGCGTGCCTTTCTTCAAGCGCGTGATTTTCAATCATGGGTTTATGTTGTTAATGGCTATGATACTCCAATGGTTACAGTAGACGGTGTATCTATTGCGAAGGATATTGGTAGATATGAACCTAATGAGATTCTCGCTGCAAAGCAAAATTCTAACGGTTGAAATGCTATCATACATTCCATTACCCCAGATCTTCAGCACCATCTGACTACATGCACTCGGTCTAAAGATGCGTGGGGTATCTTAGAAACTGTATTCGAAGGAAATTCATCTGAGAAAGAATTTAGTTTTCAAAACCTAAGTTCTGATTGGGAAAACCTTTGTATGGCTGATGAGGATTCATTTGATGAGTTTAATCACAGAGTGTCTGAAATTGTTAATGCATCTTTTGCGTTGGGTAAGACTATTCCTGAAAAGGATATTGTGATGAAACTTCTCAGATCATTGCCATCTAGATACGATTCTAAGAAACATGCCATCGTTGAAGGAAATAACCTTGATACGCTTTCCAGAAGTACTATTATTGGAAAGTTAAAAATACTTGATCTTGATTAGAACACAGTCAGAACATTTGCGTTCAATGCTGTGACCAACACAAGCAAAGCTTCTAATTTGTCTTTGGCTGATGAATGTTGTTCGAATCATGTTGATTTTGATAAATCACGGATTACACAAAGATCAAGGATTTGTTAAAAAGAAGCAAAAGTTGTGAGAAAGGTCTCTCTCCGGTTAATGCTTCTGATGATTCAATACAAGAAAAATCATCCCAGGTTGTCAATATCTTGCGTACTTCCAATGTGTGCAATGAATTTTCGGCTCTCGCAGCGGAAACTTCGTTCTACTTAAATTTTGATTCAGAGTTTGAGTGTGACATTGATATTATTGAATTCTTGAATAAGTATGAAAAAATTCACCTAGAAAACCTCCAACTAAAGGCTTCATTGGAAAAACTTGAATCATCACTTCAGGTGAAAGATCTTGAGATAGATTGTCTTAATGATGAATTCACCGGGACCTTATCTCTGAAGGAAAAAGAGATTGATACCCTTAAGTGTGACCTGCAAAGGTTGTATGGAAGTTCTGACAAAATCTCAACAATGTTATTCGGTCAGAAGTTTTTTGGAAACACAAATGGGTTAGCGTTCAAAAGCAAAACTGCGAGCACAAACAACTCATTTGTTCCATTCGGGTTTGGAACAATTGATGATGAATGTTATGATAAACAGGAGGCAAATAAGTAAGACAATAAATCATCACTGATTTGTTCGTGTTATGGAATTGCAAATCATGTTCAAAGTAAGTGTTGGAAATTCAAGAGGAACAACAAAAGGATTGCCAAACTTCAAAATGACATGCAAAGGATGAATCTTGCCTTGAGTAATCAACAAAGTTCTCCTGATAACAAGAAGAAATCTAAAAGAACCAGATGCAGACGAGGTAAAAAGTCTGTTTATACAACAAACCTTGATGAGTCACCATGTGATAAAAGATGTGAGAATTTGTCTCACTCCGTCACTATCTAATACTAGTGACGTTTACATCCTCAGTTTTAACTTGAGAAAATGAGGATTGCATCAAGGTTGCTCAAGTTTTGTATAATTGGTAATTTCTTATTTTATTTTTGTTATATCTTCTTGTTAAAAATAGATAATGGATCATGAACCGTACAAGACTTGTTCAAAGTTCTTCTAGGGTTTGGGTGTCCGTAGGTCTATTTGTAATCATTTGTGATCAAAATGCCCTTCACTTCTCTTCTCTTTGAAAGATACTGTTTCATGGCTCTTGTAACTAGAGGTACCACAAAAAGGGATGCAGTTGAAGCAGTTAATGTGTATCTTTGTGAAGGAATCCCTTCCTCAAGGAAGAAGAATGAGAGATCTACAAATGATTAAGGTTCTTCCTCTAACTGCCTCTTGTCTATTTGTCATTTTGATAATAACTTTAGAGGTATGGTGAAGGATTTCATCAACAAATGAAATGATTTAAAATCTCGAATCATTTTATCTTTAGAAAAGATAGCTCACTATGAACATATGTTGTCTCTAACAAAGAACACCTTGGGTGGACTAAAAAGAGAACTTAGTGAGTTAACTGATATTTCTGAGGATTTAAAGGAATTGAATGATCCTATAATCAATGGTTTTTTCAATAATGAGAAGGAACTCTCAAAGAGATGCTCCGAGAAAGATTTACGATGTCTAGGAAACTTCTTATGAGAATTTATTCTTGTGTTTTAAGAAGAATAACTAGGGTTTGTAATAACCATTATTGTGAGTACACATAGCTCCAACGGTTTTCATCTTGCAATGGTTTTAGATTTATTTATTTAAATTCTAAAGTTTATTTGGAAGATGATTTTGCAGTATTAATCTTTATGGTTTTATATATTGCAACTTGTTATGAGATACGTGTGTTTGCGCCCGTGAACTATGATTGTCCCTTATATGTCAAAAGTTAAGTCTTTCATATGTCATTATGCAAATATTGATAAAAGATTGAATGAACTTTTAACAAACAAAAGTTAAGCCTATTATGTCATTATGAAAATATTGATGGAATATAGGATGAACTTTTGTCTTCAAATATTAAGTCTATTATATGTCTTTATGCAAATATGGATGAAAAATAGAATGAATCTTTGAATATTCCGCAGTATTGGTCTTTCCCTAATCCACATCTTTGTGTAAATACTGTGCGGCTCCGTAAGTTCTCTTATGTGAGCATTTCCAATTAAATTAATCATGGGTTCTCTTGTGGTTAATTTAATTGAGTATTTTGGATACAAATTCATGTTTCATGTATTTTGTTAATGTCCAAAGAAATCCTTCTTTTCTTGTGAAAGTAAGGTCGCTCTTGTTGTTCTCTCGGGAATGACATTTTATGGGGGAGAGTTCTTAATTGAACTTGTGCTTAATTGCCAAATCTTTGTGGGGAGTGCGGCTGTGGAATATTGTAGGAGTTATCTTATATCTTTATAAACTCCTTGATGAATGCATTTAGTTTCCGCTATATGATTGCATCTAGATAAAGTTGATATGTTGTTCTCTTTTGGTTATGAAGTATCTCTATGGAAATTTCATTAGGATCCCACTAGTACTCGTACCTTTGACAATTTTATTGACAAAAAGGGGGAGAATTAATGTGTAGTTCACACTACAAATACATATGGTTTACGGATCATTATCTAAGGGGTGGGGGGGGTGGGGGTGGGGGTTATGTGAGATGAAGTTTACTAAGGGGGAGTGATGCATATCGCCATAGTATTGTTGTCAAAGTTGTGATACAATTGGACTTTGATGTTGTGTAATAATACTATAACACTGTATAACAATGATTGAGAACAACTGTTTTCTCATTGTTATGGCTACGGATCTTCAACAACTATGATGCTGAGTTGAACACATTCAGAATCATTGGAGTACTTGGAAGTGACGAAGATTTTGAGTAATTTTGAAGAACCAAGGAAATCAAGCATTTGGAATGAGAGCTACAAAGTTTATTTATTTTGTATTCCATATGTATTAATAGTTTTGTCACTAAAATTGACAAATGGGGAGATTGTTAGAGCACTGCTCGGTAGAAATCGCAAGCGTTGCTATCTCAAGCTTGTTGTCAAGTTTAGTTGCCAAAACTATAAGTCTTGATTTCTAGTCTACTTATAGCTAAATCTCGGATTAGGATAGAAAGTGTAGTTGAGCATTAGATTTCACGGCGTTCATCGATTGAAGACGAAGAACTACTAAGGGGAGCTTGTGGAACTTCATTAACAAAAGGTATGTGGAGACTTGAACTCATCTATCACTCAAAAGTCTATCTACTTTATCTTCTATTTGAGACAAAAGTTGTATAGCTATATAGACTTCAATTATACACATTTGATATTTCGAGATGAGTTTAACTCGCTTACATATTTATTGAATATGTGTTGGTAAGCTTTCACTTTAACCAAGTTCATCTTATATTCTTGACGAAAGTCGAAAGATGATCATGTGGAAATCGCCTTAGTAATATCTTACATGATTTATGTGAGACGGTCATTTGATGTAGACTCGAAATGTTTCGTATTGATCATTCGATCACTTGAAAATTGCTTTAAAGCTAATAGTTTGTGTGAGATAGCGATTGTCGTTTTCCAAGAATGTTTCAATGGTTGAAATGAGAGTTTAGAAGAATTGGATATAAGCATAGTATGCGTACTTGCATATATGTAATCCAAGTCCGGGAACCATGGTATCCATATCCGTATGCGTACTGGTTGGTTTTGTGAAAGTCCGGGAACCTTGTACGCATACCGGTGCGCGTACTGGCGTGGGGTTCAGTTCCAGGAATTTCTGCTGAGTTTGGAAGGTATGCGTACAAGTTCGTGTACTGGCGAACCCAAACTTAGTCCGACCATTTAGGTACGCTGCACCGTATGCATACCTAAGTGGATAATGTTCTAAAATCGGTTTTTTCATGAACTAATACATTTATATAATAAGGAATGCAATCTTTTGCAAATCGTGGCTATAATGTTCATGACTTGATTCGTGTGAATCAAAACCGATTTTGCTTTAATTGTGTCTTGTATATTTCTATATTGAACAACTCTAGAACTAGTTTCATTTGAGTCATTTGAACTAGTTATAGTTAAGATGAATAAGGTTGATATGAAAGTGTTCATATGGCTAACCTCGGTTAACTATTGTTGAGCCAACAAAGGTGCACACGTTTAGGTACAATTACTCAAATCTAAATGAAGTCACTTTTCATTTGTGTGTAACAAGCTAAGTTCGATCTAACGGTTGAAAGATATTAGCTTGAGTCTAATCAGGTTTTCATCTAACTGTGAATATTGAATGCTTTGTTACCAAGGTAACATTGATTGCAAACCATGATTTGAAGACTATATAAAGGAGAACTCTAGCAACTATGAAACCTAATCCCCACACCTTATGTGTGTTACTAGTTGCGACTAGAGTCGATTATCCTTTAACCTTAGGTTTTTCACGAAACCCCGTAGGTTAACGACTTGAAGATTTCATTGGGATTGTGAAGCCGGACCCAACTATTTTCTCTCGTAGTCGCGTGTTCGATCTTGCTTTATTCAATCATATAGAGTATTATCTTCTCTAAGATTTGCTTGAGATTTAATCTCTGATAGGCAAGATAAAAAGTAGTCACATGTTCGTCTCATCGTTTGTGATTCCACAATATCTTGTTTCGCTACCATACAATTAAGATTACTATGAGGTGATTGATATTTCTAGGCTGTTCTTCGGGAATATAAGACCGGTATATCGATTGGTTTATGTTCACCTTGATTTATCAAAAGACAACAAAACTCATAGGTTTATCTCGTGGGAGATAAATTTATCTATACAATAGACTTTTCTATGTGAGACAGGTTTATCAAGTCTTTGACTTTGGGTCGTAGCAACTCTTAGTTGTGGGTGAGATCAGCTAAGGGAATCAAGTGCGTAGAAGTCCTGCTGGGATTCATAGACATAAGGAGCGCAATTGTACCTTGATCAGTGTGAGATTGGTTAGGTCTCAACTACATTCCATTCCGAAGTTAACTTGGAGTAGGCTAGTGTCTGTAGCGGCTTAATAGAGTGTGGTGTTCAAATCTGGACTAGGTCCCGGGGTTTTTCTGCATTTGCGGTTTCCTCGTTTACAAAACTTCTGGTGTATGTGTTATTTCTTTTCCGCATTATATTTGTTTATATAATTTAAATATCATAGGTTGTGCATAAGTTCAATCAATTGTGAATCCAACCTTTGGTTGTTGATTATATTGATTAACACTTGAACATTGGTCTTTGGTACCGTTCAAGTTGTTTCACATAATAATCGTGGCTCATGGATTTCTATCTGTTTGATTTGTCGATTACATTGTGAAACAGAGATAAAACTCTTGGGTATATTTCCATTGATTAAGTCTGACTGTCTAGTTGATTCTCTTGGAATTATATTGGAGTTGTCCATACAGATTGCAAAGCGAAATATTGGGTGTGGTTGTTAGACCCCCGCTTTTTCAATCAAACCAATCATACACAAAATCCTTTTTCAAATCCTAATTGAAATCATTAATTGCACTATCATGAATTCGGAAAAACTTATCAAAGAAGAAAAATGAAATGGAACAAAAAGGAGGTGAAGACGCAGAGAGAAATTGAAGAGAGGCGGAGGCTAAAGAGAAAATAAAAACCAAACCCTATACTGACTATTTTGTTTAATCGTAAAGATGAATTTTCTTGACATGTGTAACAATCTAGACGGTAGGTGACGTTAATTTCACCTTCTAGACTAGTGGGCAAATTTATAAATACGCCCACCATTTTTTTATCTTGTATGAAATTGACAGAGTAAATTTAATTTTTGAGCTGATGTAAAATGCCAGTTGGTGTGCTTATTGACAATGCAAGTAAAATGCCTATTGAATGGCTGGTCTTTAGGCACAAAGGCTTTCGACGACATTCCTTAAGCATGTTTGTTTGCAACTGGAATACTGTAAACTCAGTGAGTGTATTTGCATATCTGTTGTTCAGATGACCCACTTCCTATGTGATCCTTTTTTCACAGAATGAATTTCGAGTCAAAAATTTAATAAAAAATGACCTGAAGTGTTTCCAGTTACAGATTCACACCTACCTACTTCATTTGTTTCAGCAGTTTTCAGAAAGATACAAAACGATGGTCCATTTGCACAAATGAGTATGTTACAGACAACAACAATCAGTATAACAAACAAGAAAACAAAGGGGTAAACCCCAGTAATTTGCTAATCCTTCATTCTATCTTCCATGCGTAAAGGAAGAGGCTGAAATCAGGAATTGTCGTATGCTGACTTTCAGCAGAGACGTACCCGGTATCTGTGGCGGTGCTACTCTCACCAGTCTCACTACCACCAGCACTACTACCATCTTTAACGTGATTATATTCCGGTGCGCCTGGCCGGAAAATAAACATCCCATGGCCACAAGGGTTACCAAATAACCAATCATGAACATCCCAAAAAACTTGCACTGGTAACTTATTTACAATCACAGTCTCATTTCCTCTAAATTTCCATTGCAAATTTGTAACATGGACTACCACAATCCCGTCTACGCTAATCCACATCTCTGGATCTCTAGGCCCTGTGATTGTATTTTCCACAACGATATCGTGTTCTCTTCTGCTGTTTTGGTCAAATTTTGCTCTCGTCGAGAAACATTTTTTCCCAAAGATGTTTTCCTTTTTATAGAGTAATATAGCATCTATCAGTGATGGTCTTGATTTGGTTCTCTTATATGCTTTTTTCTTAAGATCTCCTAACAACAACACAACTTGTTCTTCTGATACCAATGCAACATAATAATCTGCAGAAGGTTCAGGACTACCTGTGAGTTTCGCTGATCGAAGATCCCAAAATATGTCTACTCGTTTTCCTTCCAGATCAAATGACTTGAACCCTTTTTTGCTCCAAAAATGCCATGGCTTAAAATCAATTTTGCAAGTGCAATCATTTTCATTCCCCCAGTTCTGGACAGTTAAATTTAGAGACAGATTGATCAAATTCTTTGACCATACTATTGATATCCTGCGACTAACGTCGAAGAGCACTGTTTCATAGACGCACGTAACGGTGCATTGTGCTGCCTTATTTGCAGATGGGTCTTCTGTTAATTTTTCCGCTGTCGAGTTATCAGGCATTGATTGAATTCGATACGGATGATTAGCAGCCATCATTTCTCTTTCAAAAAATAGATCGAAAGTTTGAACTCTGGCCTCAATTTTGAGACAAAGAACATAATCCAAAGGTGAAAAAATTGCTTCCCAGTATTGGCCTATAAGAATGTTCAATGCTCCGTGAGGCCGCTATGAATCAAATACTAATCAAGTTTGAATCTCACCATCAATATCTTGCTTGTTACACTCTATATATCTTTTGATTTTCCAAGTTGTATTAATCAGGTGCAGTCGGCGTGTATATATCAATCTGAAACTAGCATCAACATAGAATAACCACAATATTACCTCGAAAGAAACATACTTGAATCAGGAGCAAATTCACAGAAAGGTGTTGAATATGTTGTCAACTGCAACCATGAAAACCATGCAACAAATCAAACCAGAAATTACCTCTTACATGAAAAATGGCGACCAAATTTTGCCGCAGGAACACTAGTCAAATTTGGTGGAGAAAGGAAATGGTTGTGGAAGGGTAGTTGTACAATTTGGTAGGGAAGGAGAAAATTTCTCACGGTTGTTAGTGAATTTCCCTTGGACAGAATGACCAAACTATCAAAACGATATCCAACTCATCACCGCCAGAATTTGAGGCATGCTATTTCAAGAACGTAAAACAATGTAAGTGGTGGTCCAGATTTGTTCTTGCAAGAGACAAATCTACGGCTGTGGTTGACTCCACCAGTTCACCTCCCCACTCTTCCTTGTCCGCATTAAATTTTTTATCCCAAACTCCTCTCTAGGTGTTCTCTGATCTCAACTCTCATTCATTGCCTTTGCCCCTTTGTATTCTCTCATCTTCAACTTACCAAAAACTTAGGTATTATCTCAATCGGCTATTGTTCTTCTGTATTCTTTTGATTTTATTGAACGATGGAAGATCCCACTGGAGGAGGAACCAGATCTGTTTGGCACCTCTTATTTTAGGCCATGTTCTTCTTCCCTGCAAATACAAGTTTGGGATTATTAATTGATGTTTATATTCTGATTTCTTAGTGCATATGAAGATTGGCATTCTAGATTGGAAGTTATTTTCCTCTCAAATTTAAGGTAAATCTATTCTCAAATTTAAGGTAAATCTACTCTTACATTTAGTAATATGCAATTTGTTTAGTTGAGACTTGATACCATTAGTGAGTAGTAGTAATTACAATTTAGTTGATACTTGAAATTTATAGTTAATCAGTTGATTTTTGTATGTGGTGCAGTTCGAAATATCTGTTTGCCTGGACTTTTAAGTGAATAATTCTTTTTCGATGAAACTCTTGGTTGTTGTTGCAGACTCAAAGTTCTCATAGCACTAACAAAAAAAAAAAAAGTCTGTGATATCTGATTCTTTACCTTTTCTTTTGTAGCTAATTCTCTCAACAATAATGGAAGAACTCAAAGCTTTTTCTTTAACAGAATGGGTGTTTCCTAGCCATCCATGCTAAAGTAAGCCTATATCAGCAATTGCTATTACAATTCTTGGATTAAAATGTCAAACCTTGGTATTTATGGCTATGCTTTTTACTAATTAAACCAGGAAGAACATCCAGGAGGAAAAGATGGTATGTTAGAATCTGGAGGTAATTGTTTTATGGAATTACTTTGATGTTAACTTTAAGAACTAAACTTTAGATTTTTATTCGGGTTTATTTATGAATAAATGCAATGAATATGATTAACCTAATCAAGGATTTGAAAAGTTAGTGTGTCTAGGTATGTGTTTTTGTAATGGTTTGATGGACTGTTAAGATACTAGGATGTTCGGATATGCCTCCCAAATTCTTTGCACCAGCATTTAGGTGTGTGATTTCGTAATGGTTTGTTAACCTAATTAACATTCACTTTTGTTGATTTATAGGAAGGTGATGTTATTAATCTTCCATAAAATGGTTGCTCTGAGGCAGTCTTGAGAGAAAATCGTGAAGCTATAAATTGCTGAAATAGAGAGTAGAGAGATGAATGTGATTGTGTGTGTGGTAATAACTTTGACATTCATCCTTGGTTTCTCCTTTCATTAGTTGCTGGCTTTGACTTTTTCATCCGGCTTGAGAAATTCAGTAGACTTGATACGAGAAGGCATATGATCTTGTCCGGAGCGCTCATGTCCATGGGTTCAGTGTTCACTGCTCTCTCCACCACCGGACTCATCCCTATTATGTGTGTTCTAGGTCCGACTCTGTATGCTTACGGTTTTGGCTTAATACATCAGGTATATTTATCTAAGCCTATAATTCTATTTCTATTTATCAAGTCATGTTCTCATATCGTTGGTCGGGGACGAGGTATGGTGCAAGCCAGCGCCTCCCTACTGGATACAAAAGGCCATGGGTTTGAATCCCGTCATCCTGAGTATGGACGACCCCTTTCATTGTGTGTTAGCCTAAGCCGATAGTAGACATTTTCTTTACCGAGCTTTATTTTGTTTCTTGTAAGGGGAAAGATGTTGCCAGGGTGAACCCTTCACAGGCAAAAAAAAAAAAAAAATTCACTCGCTATGGGATCACCACATTAGGTGCGAAAAATATTTGATGAATTAACTTAGGCGGTTCCATATGCATTAGCTCTATTCAATACTATTTGGTGCAGCGGAAAACATTACATTGACATTGACATTGACATTGTGTAGATGTCAGTATGTATTGTTTCACACAAGTTTTTACTCAAACAAGGTAGGAATCTACTTCATCTCCATACCATGGGCCACCTAACAATGTGTAGTGTCAAATTTAGTGAAAAGAGTTGAACTTTCATTGCAGTTCTAGTTAAAACCACCTTAGCTGTTGCTTATCGTCAGACATACATTATCGTTTTCTTTGATTGTGAACACTGATCTTCTTAATTTGTTTCTCATGCGTAAGGCCAAAACGGAGAATGAGCAACTAAGGGCTTTTTAACTTTTCTTTTCTTTCTCGTCTAATTCATGACTTTCCGCTCCTATTCATTTTGTATCCTTACTTTTGTGCAGGGTGCTCAAGCGTATATGTCTGAGATGGGTTTCGCCCATAGAGACTACCTACCTTCCCTGAATATTGCTTTTAAATTGACGACTGCGATCGGCATCTTTGTGGCCAATCTTGTGAACTGCAGCACCAACAGTATCACAGATGGGTGGGGCTGGAGACTTAGCATAGGCATTGCTGCGATCCCTGCTGCTATCACCTCCATCGGATCTTTCTTGCTCCCAGACACTCCAATGTCCATGATTAAGTTAGGTAAGTTTGATGACGCCAAACAGTTGCTCCAACGCCTCCATGGTACCGACGATGGGGTTCATGCTCTGTTCAAAGATTTATTAGGCGCCAACGAAGCATCAAAGTCGGCGAAAGGATTTGAGAAGCAAATTATGTCTCAAACACATAACAGGCCCTACCGTTTGATGGCAATAGCTATCCCCTTGTTCCAGCAGCTCACAGGAATGAATGTAATAGTTTTCTATGCTCCTTACCTTTTTCAAACTGTAGGCTTTCGAACTAGTGAAGCTCTAACGTATACTGCCATCATTGGAGGGGTCAATGTTGCTGCAACTATCATTCATATAATCTCGGTCCGCCAAGGTTGCAGAAGGTTTTTCCTCATAGCTGGAGGAGTTCAATTATTTGTTGGTCAGGTAATGGTACTAAACTAACTAAGAAATACTAAGTGTATGGGATAACTACCTTCATTATGTTTGTACGAGTATTACTTATGTAATGAAATTTTTGATTCCAGATCATGTTGGGGATTCTGATACGGATCAAATTAGGAAATTCCGATGCGTATGACTACTTAATTATAGCCACCAGCTGCATTTGTGTTTCAGGATTTGCCTGGTCATAGGGTCCATTAGGCTGGATATTTCTCTATAGTGATGATGATCTGCTGCTATTATACCCCTTGGAGGTTCGTTCATGCAGACAGAATTTGGCTTCAAACGTGCATTGGATGCTTTCCTCTTTCATCACTCTTGTATTCCCCCCCATAGTCTGCCTATTCAAGTTTTATGTTTTATACGTGTTCGCTTTCTTTGGGGTGATTATAACTTTTCATGCCTACTATTTCATGCCTAACACAAACGGAATGCTGGTTGAAGAAGATGTCTCTAAAATATGGAAGCAACACTGGTTCTGGAGAAGGTACTTCGTTGACCTTAACAAGGATGTCGAAGAAGATGTCTCTGAAGTATGGAAGCAACATTGGTTCTGGAGAAGGTACTTTGTTGGAAGAAGATGTCTCTGAAGTATGGAAGCAACATTGGTTCTGGAGAAGGTACTTTGTTGACCTCGACAATGATCTGATAGTTTGAGTAGCCACTTAAGATAGAGTAACGATCTGCCGTCAACCGTAATCTAATTAGTTTTAAATTAGTGTTTAACAGAATCATTGTCTAAAACTCTGATATGAACTCGTAGCCTTTACCAGTATTCAGTACTACTACCTAGATTATATTCACCCATCCATATACGTGATGATCCATCATTAACTATAGATGTTCTTATTGTAAATACTGTGGCTGTTGTTTCTGTTAAGGGAATTTTGGGTTCTTTTTGCACAGGCCCAGATTGGTTATTCCAACAAAAAAGAAAAAAGAAGTTAAAGTGCTGTGTTGTCCCAAACTGATTTGGATTTGGTTGTCCAAACCTGACCATCCGATGAACAACACAGGGATAACAAGCAAGGTACGAAACTCCTTCATTTCATTTGTCTCGATTGATTGGGACTTGGTTTGTGAATCTAGAAGAGGTACGTGGACATCCCTTTGGCGTCGCCAGTCTACCTTCTTAATTATTCTTCCCGAATAGGCGCGCCATTGGGAAAAAAGCCAATTTTCTTTATCTTTGGTTACCTCTTGCTCACTCTATATATTATTTTTACAGTACAAATCGGTTTTAATAGTTCTGATGAAATTCAGCTTCGAATTGATCCAATTAGTGTTGATTTAGGTGACGCGGTCTCTAAACTCAGAAGTAAAATCTCATGAATGACAAATTTTTAATTTTAGTCATTCAAACTAGAAAACACTGTCTAAAATTAGTATGTGTTAGAGGTATGATAGATTTGATTGTGAAAGTCCCCATCAGTGACATGACATGTGATATTGTTTCATGCCAGTCATAAAATCTCTTCCTTTTGCGTTTCAAATTATGGATTCGTTAAAAATCAGGTTGCCTAATATAGCGATATGCAGTGATCTTTTATTCCATATTTGGGTATGATTTTTTTTTTTCTTTAGTTACTTGCTTAATCAAACCCGATGTTGTATCATACGATACAGTTCTTGGCTGTCTGCCTGTCTCAATCGTGCATGAATATTGAGTAAGCTGCTAAGTTGATGAGAAAGATGAGCGCAAAAGGTTTTCTATATGATCTCATTACATACTCCTCCATATCAAGGCTATCAAGAAAGTTGACAAGAAAAATATACATACACATATTTAACTCTAACTTGGTATGTTGCTTCTCTCTTGATTTACTCGCACACATTTTGATATCGAAGGTTTTTATTGTTCAACATGGAAAAGCAAGTAAAAACATTACTTTTTAGAAACATAAACTGTCCTTAAAAGGCCACTTTCATGACTGCCTTACAGTTCTCCTTGGTTTTATTTGTAGTGCTGTGATTTTTTGTTGGTTAGTTACTCTCCCTCTCTTTGTGTCACTACTGTTTGTTTGTAGAAGGTGTTTACGGTTTACCTTATGTGACTTGTACATAATTCTAATGAAAATAGTGATTGGGTATCACTCACTTTTATTACATGTGTTAACAGCTCTTGCAAGTGGAAACCTTCTTTTATTAATGCTCATTCTTATTCTACCACCTCTTACATTTCTCTGTATTCGGATGATTCGAAGTCACAAAGCTAATTCAGTTGGTAATGTTTAAACCTTTAGATGAATTCCTGAAGAAGCTTTTGTTTGTAATGTTGAACATTATGCTGATGATAGACGTACTATAGGTCTATAGCTATAGTGTCGGTGATTATGTTATTGTTATTAGTCATAGCCCTGACAATGGAACCTGGACCTATAAATCCGTTTATAAATTTAGGATTCTATTTTAATTTATTTGATTTGGTTTTGATTGGTAAATACAAAATAATTTTGTGGGTTGTCTATATGATTTTTATAACAAGGTTTTGCATTTATAAATCTACCATATACATGAATAGAGTTCTGTCTATACCCGTGTAAGTTTTTTGCTTTTTACAGGAATTGGTTCTTCACCGATCTGCCAGAAGCTTTACTTGCATAAATATTCGAGGGCCACTTGAAGCCAATCAACTCTATGGCTATTTCTGCACAAAGATGGAGATTGATACTCAACAAAGGTGGGATCCTGTATTTGATGTTACAATAACCTGCTGAGTTTGTCCGGTCTAATGGGAGTGAATATAAATCTAATTTCTCATCTTTACAAAGGGAGTGAATGTAAAGGTTATAGGTTGCTGCTTCCGTTGTTTTTCTTTCAATATTTACGATTCAGCCAAGTGTTACAGTGTTTACGATTCCGTTGTTTGGAATGCAACTCAAAGTTAGTAGGGTTACAGTGTTGCTGAGCAAAAGGATATCTTTTGGCTCTTCAAGAGGTGCAGTTGAGTAGGAGATTAGGTACTTTGTCAGCAAGCAATTAGAAGTGAGAATAAACAAGGAATCTAAAGATCAATATATACTAGCAAAATATCTCCTTCAGAAATTCATTTGTACTTTGATGATACCGAAACGATTGATGTATGAATAAAAATGTTCTTTTTGTTGCTTTACTGTTAATGAGACTGGATCTTTTCATTTGCCCGCAAAATTTCATGGATTCTAGGCATTGCTTGGAGGCCTAAATATCAAACGTGGTCTAAAAAAAAGTTCAAATGTGAGCGATTGTAACAATGTGTAATAATGTGATATCGAGCTGGATTTGTCGTCTAGAGTACCTTGAAACTCAGTTTTGACGGCAAACCGAGGATTGACATGTAATTTGTTAATTGATTTTTTTTTGAAGCATTAATTCTTTAGGAGTATGATTATGTGATTTGTTGATTTTAAGATGTGGATCACAAACAAAGCATTCAGATAGACGTGCCCGTGCCATTATGACACGGGTTCAGCCCTAGTCATGAATACAAAACACAGTTTAGCTGAGTTTTCCTATGTTAGTGACGGTCCAGATTTATCTTTGGCAAATCTCATAGAATCATAACATTCAATTTGCGTATAAAAAGAAAAGAAAAAGGTAGTCGAATCATATCTCTCATTTACTCTCTTCAGTCCGACTACTCCTCTCTTCGTTACTTTCAACTAAATCTTTTCGCTTTCCATTACCCATCAAAACATTTTAACTACGATCACAGATAAGGAAAGATAAACATAAATGTCACATCATTAGACCTAGTGATCGATAGAAACCTTCCCATTGAGAATTTTAAACAATTAATTTTGATTAATGGCACTAGAAACCTTCTCATTGAGAATTTTAAACAATTAATTTTGATTAATGGCACTACACCATTTTGGCCGATTTGAAACATATTTTGCGTGTTACAAAACAGGGTTGTAGCAACCAGGTTCTGTTTCAAAATGTGGCGTGACAAATTTTTGTAATGACCACATAGGCATGTTACGAATTCAGAATAACGGTTGTAACAGACGGCCTACTGTTACTACGTGGAATTTCGAAAAAGTTTGACCATGTTACGAATATTTTGTAACAATGACGTCGTAACAGAGCTCAACCGTTACTACGTGTCATTTTGAAACAACTTAGAGCTGTTACTACAAGATAGGTTGAAACAGCTTACAGCTGTTACGAATTTTTTAGTAACATCAAAAAAAATTACTGCCAGTAAAATATTCCCTCTTTGACCTAGTCAATATTGACCATGGTCAGTGCACATTCAGCCGGAAATACGCTAAAAATCAAAATAACCTGCAAATCTTTCATTGCATCCATCCCATAGATTCAATCACACATTCAACAATAACTTCCTTTATTAACAATAACTTTTGTTCTTGCTACACTCGAATCAGTTCATAGCTTAAACGACAATCCCTAAGTTTTATTCTATTACACAATTCCCAAGTTTTATTCTTGGGGTAAATGAAATAAGATAAAACCAACAGAAACATGACTCACATAATCAGTATAAGCCTAATCATACCGCGAACTATTGCATTTGAAGCAGAATTGGTGAAGCTAATGGAATCCAATGCCGCAGCAGCTATGCAGTAACTCCAATGCCCATTGCTCATGCACGAGCCATCTCTTCCAAGAACGAAGCAGCATCAAACCTTCATCAGATCCATTCCATCCATCCCACAGATCCTTCATCAAACCTTCAAGTCACAACGATAAGTCCAAATTACTGAAAAACTCCAAAGAAGTACATAACCAAGAAAGAGAAATACCTGCAAAGTATACATTCAACATCCGCATTTCCTCAAAAAACTAAACAGATTGATACAAGTGGGTATACAATTTGGACATTCACTTAAAGATAAGGTTCCCGCCAACTCTGTAGCACATTACTATGACGGTCTCCAAATTTGTAACACAACTGAGAACCAACAGAAACCACAGAAACTTTGGTTCACAAATTTAATCACAGCAAAGCAAACACATGAGAGAGAGAACATGTTTTCCCTTATTGCGCGAAAAGGGAAACCAAAAGGTATATAAGCCCATCAAGCATTTGATGGAAAAAAATGCAAGTACATCTTGTTGCACATGAAGGGAAAACAAAAGGTATATGAGTGCATAACAGAAAAATGAGCAAAACATGGAAAGAATCTAATGCATGAACCAAAATATCAAAACATGGGCTTTTACCACTTAGCATTAAACTTAACTAGTGCCGAATTCTATTTTTGTGAACCTCATTTCTTCTCGTTCGTTAGTTAATGAGCTCTATATACAAGCACATAAATTCTAGACAAAGCTGAACTAAAAGTTTATTTCTTTAATAAATTACCTCTCATTCCAACTATAGCAGTGTCTATAACGTCTTGGTTTTCATTCCTGGAGGATCGGGCCTCCATTAGAATAACAATACCCGGATTGTGGATCCTTTATTTACCTTCGTATATTTATTTTTTAATTTTTGTGGAATTTGCTTTATTAGTAATTGTGGGGTTCATCTGATTTGTGATTTTTAGGTGTGGGGACGTGGGATTGGGTTTGCTGAAATTCCTAAAAGGTAATATGATTCGAAATCAATTCTAGGGTTTTTTGATTTGTAAGATTATGATGTTTTAGCTAAATTTGTTTAATCCGGCTTAATTATTGCATTATGCGTGTAATTTAATTGGTGGTAAAACAAAAAGGAAAGGTTTTGATTTCTCAGCACTCTGAGAGTTTTTCAGATTGGAATTTGGCCAATTTGGCGAGGCAATACAAGGTCAAGATGACTCTGATTGATAAAGATGATAAGGATGAATCTTTTCAATTTGTGATCCCTGCAACTATTGTAACATCAGATATTGGGGCCAGGTTAATGCACATCGAAGAATTTATCGAGCTTCCAAGTATGAAGCCTCATCAATTGACCCCTTTCTATTCCTGGATTTTCCTGTAACTCATACATGATCGATTATTTTACGAGCTACAATTTCTTTGTTTGCATACTATTTATAAGTACATTTACTTTCTGCTATCAAGTCTCACATGATATTATTTTGCAATTCGTTTGTAGGTGTTGCGTTGTGAAATTCATTTACCTGCATGTTGAGATTTCCATAGTTTTTGTGGAACACACACTCAAACGAATATCTCTGAGGTAAATTTCTTACTAAAGGGTAAATAACACAACGTTGGTTAGCAGCCTTGTCTAAGTTGCTTGAATTAGATACCGGAAAAGGCTTACATCATAACTACACGTTGCTTGCCGGTGATGAGTATAATTTGAAGTGGTAACACATGAAGTGTACTATGGTGCAATTCATGACTTTCTTCCAGAAGTGTACCGGGGTTTGACTGAATCTGACTATTGTTTAATCCATTTATGTGGTTCACTGTTGTTTAGTTATCTTCCTGAATACTATTAAAGTTTTAATTTCATGTTTTAGTCAGTTGGCGTATTCATGCCGAGCTAAGACTAGAAGAATAACATTGTTTATAGTAATGAAGAAATGTGGAATCTCAAAGAGATAAAGAAAGATGTGGTGGCTTTTTCATTTACTTAGATACGCTTATTACCAGCTAATGCAACCCACAGGCATATGAACTTACTATTTTATTGTTGTAGCATATAAATGAGGGTCACTTCTCTTTTCAAATTTTGGTAACAAATTTGTTATATTTCAGGAGGATGGTATTTTATCTCTGCTTTATGAGGAAAAAGATCCCGAGGATTTGATGATTAAGGCTGGTATCAATAACGAAAATCTTGGCAAAGTTATTGACAACACTGATCTGATTGTAGAACCAAAATCAAACAAAAACATTAAAGTGGTCAGTGGCTTTTTGCTCCCTCTTAAAGGTCTTTGCTGGGCAATGGTACAATCCGCTACAGTTGGATGCATGCTTAGTGTCAATTGTGAGAATCTCTTTTTGGATTTCGTATTTTTGGTTTACGTTGTTTTCTAACAAGAGATTATCAAAGCAAGGAAATGGTGGTTTCTGGTAATATTTTGTTTGTCTGGGTTGGTGCTAAGTAGTTTTATCTATTCTACACATCAAAGTTTTGCTATGTCCTGTTGTTGATGGTGGATTTTTGGCAAAGGATAAAATCGTCAAACCATAATCTTACATATTCCTGATCCAGAAATCAGATGAGTATTGAGGCTCATGTCTTTCATTAAAGCATGAAATCTCATGCCACAAGAACCTCTGACTGAGTATATTGCCTCTCAGAGCATACATGAATATGCAGTCTCTCAACTGAGGCAACGACAGATTTCGTGAATACTGAGCAATTTCAGTAATCACTTTTATATAGAATCGAACAATTGGACGGCTCCTAGAAAACTTGCTTGCTACTATAGAGCATAACGTCTTTAGGATGTAACAATGTTTTCCCTGACTATATAAAAGACATGCGTATAGAATCTTAATGATTGGACGGCTCCTAGACAGCTTGCCTGCTAGTATAGAGCGATAACGTCTTCATGATGCAACAACGTTTTCCCTGACTATACATAATAAATATGATGCTTCAACTAGCTCATATCGTTCAATTCTCGAATAATTAATGCTCCTAAACAACATGCTAGTATAGAGCCATTAATTAATTATTTCTAGTCGTTAGATTCATTAACTGAATCCCTAGAAAATATTTTATGTTCTTCATAATATTTCATTGCTTCAATTTATGGCTCTTCCCAGCAGAATTCCATGGGTTAGTAATAAATATTCAACGTACGGGCATCTGAGCCGCTATCGAGTAAGCCCCGACCAAAATGGTGCAAGTGTATTCAGCAATAATGCACTAACGAGCACCTGAATGCACGAACAAGCATTCCAAAATACGAAGGAACGATGAACCTATGCAAAATAGGAAGAAAAAAAATAATAATAAAATATTAGCTAAGGCGCTAGGGGACTGGGCCCACCGGCTAGCCAGTCATGCCGTGGCAAGTCCCACGCCTAGTTCTTTATTTTATCATATTTTATTATTTTTCCTCGATCTCATGAAAATTCCTTCATTTGAACAAAACTCCTTCGTTTTAAGGAAACTCCCCAGTTTCATGGTGTTTCCTTTGTATCAAGGAAATAATATAAAAATTAGGAAAAGTATCACGGGACCGGGTTCATTAGCCGTACGGTCATGCCCTAGTTGTGGCCGGTCCACACCTTGTGTTCCTTATTATTTTATTATTATTATTTCCTTCATCCCATGAAATTCCTCAATTTCATGATATTTCCTTCACACCAAGGAAAAGATATAAAATTAGGGAAGGTTCACGGGACCGGGCCACTAGCCGGCCGACCATGCCCTAGCCATGGCCGGTCCCACACGCCCCTTATTTTATTATTATTATTATTTCCTTCATCTCATGGAAACTCCTTCACTTCAAGGAAACTCCTTAGTTTCAACAAACTCTTTGATTTCATGATATTTCCTTAAAATCATGAAAATAATATAAAATTAGGAAAAGTGCCATGGGACCGGGCTTATTGGCCGGCCGGCCGTGCCTTAGCCATAGCCGGTCCCACACTTCATGGTTACTTATTTTATTATTATTATTTTCTTAATCATATGAAGTTTCTTCAGTTTGAGCAAAAACCCTGATTTCTTCATAATTTCTCAAAATGTTGCTCAAACACACGTCAGAAAACATCAAAATTCTCAGGACTGAGACACGAACGCTTTGGTGACATGAGCATATTACCTTGACCGACTAAGGTTGGCTCTTTGGCTCGCAAGAGGCCGGTCCCACACATTTTCATCATTTGGCCTAATTTGTTCACATTAGGTTCAAACTCTTCCAAACAATTTGTAATTTCATAAAACAATCGTCAATCGGTTCCATGACCAACCAGGGTCAATTTCATGACCCCTTGGTCGGTCCCTCGTCTCTTCATAATTAGATTTTTATCACCTAAGGCTCAGACGAGCATTATTTTAATAAATGATTAAACCATCATTTAATCATCCTTTCACCAACCGGTCTTCAAGAGACTTTGGTGTTTGCTCACTCGAGCATTGGGTGCTACATGGTCGACCCATTATCCCATGTAGTCGGTCCCTCATTCACTCCGTGGTTGATTTTCAATAAATCATCAGTTGATCAGCAATTGATCGAAATTAGGGTTTCGAATCCAAGGTTCATAATTCCAGATTCAAGCACTAATAATTTTATGTTGATCCCGTAATCAACACTTTAATTATTATACTCGGTTCAGTTGCCAATATTTTAAATTAATAATTCATCAAACGAGCAACATTTGCTCAGATGAGCAATATTTGCTCAGACTAAGGAATATCGGTTCAACTATCAATATTCAACAATTCATCAAATGAACAATATTTGTTCACATTAACTATCAACATTTATTCGACAATTGTACCTCTGTCTCAACAGACACGTTCAATTCATGAGTCCTAGAATATTTGCAAATCACGTTCAACTCAGCAATACAAAGACTCATCGTCTCATAAAGTCAATAAATGACTAACTAAATACACGTCTGCCTTGCAGACTCCACAATCACGAGACATCAATCATGTCACATGGGGGGGGTATCAACTAGGGTTTTGGTCTGGCGGTCTACGTCACGTGTGTTCATACACAAGATGAGAATGTGAGCAAGTCGTGCAAGCAGTAAGAGGAGTTAGCAAAGTAGTGGGTGGAAAATCAACCAAGTCTCCGCACGATGAGCAACTGATTTTAACACGATTCCCACTTCCCCACTCTTGGACTCCAGCAACTTCCACACTTCATGGGATCAAGGTGTTTACAATTCTTGCAACATAAATAAGTCTCTGAACCATGATTGAAACAACAGACAACAAGAGAACAAAAACTTAGCGTCTGAACAATTACTCTCAACAGAGCAAATTCAGTCAATCAATCAGAACTTATCTTATTTCTTCACGCAGAATACACAACACACCTACAATTTCGATCACCATTGATCTCACACATTTCTCAGCTTCCCTCCTACAGATCGACCCATCCTCTCTTGTGACCGAATCGACTCTGGAACGACCATTGTCTTGGTTTATGCCGGAGTCCTACAGATTGATCTCTCGAATTCAAGCACTCCCTTTGTAGTGCATCTGTGTGAGGTTAAGCAGTTTGCTCGGTTCGAGGAACCTCCTCCGTACGGTCGTCTCCTCAATTCCTTAAAAACCAACAAATCGTTTTTCACCATCTACACCTGTACTTGAAAAATGGTCTTTGTAGTGGTTATTTGTTTTCGGTAAATGCTTAGAGAAAAGGCCAAATACTTAAGGAACTCTAAGATAAGTTAGGAAAAAATGGTAAATCGACAGTGGAGGTTATCTATTGAAACCACATTGTTCTTATAGACAAAGGAAGAATTATGGTACTGTTGATAGTAATATTACTGACTTCATTTAATTTTGGTGGTAAAATATGTTACTGATTACGTTTAATATTTCTTAAAGTGTTACTAGGCGAGTTCAACCGCAAAGAAATGAGCAATGAGGCCAATGGTGTTGTCGAGTAACACTAGATAATTAGTAGCCGAGAAAAGATGAGTGTCGAGGGGTAAGACCAGTAGACTTTATTATTTTGGGAACGGTCGTGCAATATTTTGTTATTGAAGGACATCAATAAGAATTACATGAAGTGAACCACATTAAGCATGAACAACAAAACAAGGTGGAGAAAGTGTAGCCGATGCGACTTTGAGACTTGCTACTGATGTGGAAAGCCATTGAGAAATATTGCAGGGGTAATTACAATTTTGTGTTCATAGAAAGTGTATATATACATCACATTACTAAGAGAACGATTATCAGATGGACTTATAAGCTCATTGTGGTTGTTTGATATCCATCTTAATTGTATGGATGTGCTGCAGGTGTGCGGTATTGGACGTCATTCATGGGGGTCCACTACAAATTCCGCAAAAAATAATCAGTGCAATTGATAAAGCACCTTGTGAGGCGATTAAAGTACTTTCTCAACTAATATAAGGAATTTATCCTATGAGGTGGTAAAATTTCACCCTCGGAATGGATTTTGTGGCCAAGGTAAGTAAAGGTTTTTCCTCAAGTGTGCTTTTATTTTGAAATACAGTTCTTTTCTTATAAATTGTCTGAATCGATTCTTCTTAGGTGAATTCATTATGACAAACATAATGTATAGTGCTACGCTAGAATTGATCACAACGAGTTTCTCAAAATTAAAGAGACCGGAGTTTTTTCCTCGATTTAATGGCTTCAGTGTGCGAGAAATTATGTAATGCTACTTATTAAAATTGACATCGCTAAGGATTTTACGCAACCTATTTTTTCGAGTATGTCCTAACAATTTGTCTCTCAGTATTTTGATAGCACACATTTAGGTTATTGAGTAAACTGGCCATTTTACAGAAGCCCAACATCTTGTTCTTTAATTTTATTTTATTTTTGAAGCATTATTTTTTA
Source organism: Papaver armeniacum (assembly GCA_023531295.1). Lineage (NCBI taxonomy): Eukaryota > Viridiplantae > Streptophyta > Magnoliopsida > Ranunculales > Papaveraceae > Papaver > Papaver armeniacum. The sequence continues at coordinate 186,384 of JAJJWW010016373.1, read as the reverse complement.
AAACATTATTATCTGGACATACAAACATTGGTCTTTACTGGACTCGATTTGGGCACTGCATATGACAATCTGAAAATATATAAAAGCAAGATCCTTAAGAACATGAATTTATGGTTGTTATCTAGAAGTATTGTTTTCTAACATTCTTCTTGCTTCTCATATGCAGCTTGATTTTTATTTTTTTATAAGTTTTTTTTAATACATGCAAGAATACGTGTAGTCTAACTTTATTAAATTTTTCTCTATAGTCTACATTGCTAGAACTTACAAATTGATAATCTACATTAGATGGTGGATAAGACTCCTATCTTCATATGAGGTGTTATTAGTCATTCCAAGATGGGGTTATATTCTGATGACATATCATGGTTTTCTGTTATGAAACATCACTAAATATATATACGGAAAATGTGCCTCCAAGATAAAAGAAGATAAACAGCTCGCTTGAGAAGAGTTCAGATCTCAGTGTAGATATTTGCATATCAACTGTGAAGATGGACAGTTTGATTTTTGTTCGTCAAAAAAAAAAAAAAAAAACTGATAGTTGAATCATCTCTTCACAGTTATGGTTGTTTAAATTATGAAGTCCGTTTTTTTAAATTTTACCACCATCCATGTTTTCGAGTCATTCTGGTTTTTTATACAGTTTATACTATATTTATTTTAGGTGGTCATTTTAGATAAATAGATATCACAATGATGATCAGCAAAATCACTACAGCCCTAGGTACATAGGTATGATTGCAGACTTGCATTATGAAGTTGTTTTTGTTTGGTTTTCAGTTTTTGAAATTTATCATACATGTGGGTTTATATTATATTTTTCCATAAAAATTAATAAGTTACTTAGCATTGTTGTTCTCTATTGTGTTGGTCCTCATAATATAGACGATCATTAGGATTATTTATTTTTGAAGCATTAAAATTATTACTTTAATTGTGTTGGTCCTCATAATATAGACCATCATTAGGATTATTTACTTTTGAAGCATTAAAATTATTACTTTAATTCCTCATAATATAGACAATCATTAAGATTATTTATTTTTGAAGCATTAAAAATATTACTTTATTGAATTTGCAACCTATAAATGGACGCATGTCTAATATTTTTGTGCAATACCTTTTTCAGAAGTTGCTCAATGTTGCAAAGCTATACATGACACTGTAGAGCCTACATTACCAGAATTCTTGCCTAAAAAGTTTGGCAGCGATACAAATTGCAGGATGCTCAAAGTTGGACAATCTTCTGGACTCCAACTCATTGGGTTTCGACTTAGATGGGACAAGACCTCGACGACTGTTTTTGTGTCCTTTCAGTTACTAAAAAGTTTACAAGATTATTTTATATGAACTGCATTTGAGCAATGGTTGTCAATTAGAAGAAACTTGAAGAACAAAAAAACTCGACTGGATTATTATGCTTATCTACTATAATAATGTTTGAATGGTCTTGTAAATTATGAATGTTGAGTAGTAAGCACCAATACTGTGGATTATGAAGCATTAGAAATTTAAAATAATAATAATACCGGTGATAGTTGAGGTTTGAAGTCTGCACAACGACATTCTATGTGGCCGTTTTATGCATTTTCTCAGAATTACTCATTACCAAATGATGGATCAATATTGATGATTCATCTACACTAGCATGAAAAAACGCGGGTGTTGCACGTATGCAACTTAAAGTTTCATGTTCACTCGATATCCATTCTAAAACATCCCAAAACCTATTTATATAGTTGATCTCACCCACAACTAAGAGTTGCTACGACCCAAAGTCGAAGACTTGATAAACAAATCTGTATCACACATAAAAGTCTATTGAATAGATAAATCTGTCTCCCACAGATATACCTATGAGTTTTGTTCCATATTTTGATAAATCAAGGTGAACAGGAACCAATTGATAAACCAGACTTATATTCCCGAAGAACAACCTAGTATTATCAATAACCTCACAATAATCTTAATCGATTAACGAAACAAGATATTGTGGAATCACAAACGATGAGACGAAGATGTTTGTGACTACTTTTCAATCTTGGCTATCGGAGAATAAATCTCGAGCAAATCTTAAAGAAGATAGTGCTCAATCACAATAGAAAACAGCAAGATCAGAACACGCAACTACAGAGAAAATAGTTGGGTCTGGCTTCACAATCCCAATGAAGTCTTCGAGTCGTTAACCTACCGGATTTTAGAAAAACCTAAGGTTAAAGGAGAATCGACTCTAGTCGCAACTAGTATCACACAAGAGGTGTGGTTATCCATCTTTTTTGGTCAGGTGAATCGGGTTGAGTCGCGCTCTGCGAATCGGGCGATTAACTCAGTGATTTTTTTCGTTTTCTGTATCTAGATTTCGATCTTTTGCTTCATCAATTCAGGTGAATTCAACATTCGATTTCAATGATTGGTGGTGATTTTTACTACGTTCTTTGTCTGAATAATATTTTTTGTTGAGTTTTTTGATTATTTCGATTGATTTCGAGTGCTATCAAACTATGGAATCTGGATCGAAGATGAATAATATTAATTTTAGTTTCTTTTCTTCTGAACCATCTGAGAAGAGACTTGAGAAAGAAATTTCTTCAGTGGTTCCATCTTTATACATTTCGGATGAGGATATAGATGAAAGTCTAAATGAATGGAAGTTTAGTTTAATTGGGAGACTGGATTTTGTCAAGATGAAATTTGCTGATGCTGAAGAATCCTTGAGAAAACAATGGAAAACATCAGGTAACTATCAATTGATCCCTCTTGGCAAAGGTTTTTTCATAATTAAGCTTGGTAATGAAATATATATGAAATACATATGGAATGGGTTTTGGAAGGTGGATTCTCAAATCCTTAAACTGAGGCTTTGGGAACCAAATTTTAACCCTGCTGCTCAGAAATCAACAACTGCTTTTGTGTGGATTAATTTTCCAGGCTTGGGGATTGAATATTGGAAACAAAAAATACTTATATCATTGGGTGATGCCATTGGAAGGGCTATAAAGGTGGATGAAAACGTCTTAAAAGGGAAGTTGGATATTATGCTAGTGTTCTTGTTGAAGTGGATTTAGCAAATACTGTACCTCATCATGTTTTAGTAAAATCTAAATATGGTAGTTTTGAGCAAGAGGTACAAATCCCTAAATTACCAAGTTTCTGCAGCCATTGCAAAGTGGTGGGACATTTAGTAACTGAATGTAGAGTTATGAGAAAAGAGCCATTACAAAATGAAGTTGCTGATGGAAATCCTAATATAGTACAAAGGAAAGTTTGGAAGCTGAAAGAGAAGAAGCAACAACAACCTATTGAGTTTGATATTTGTTACACTCCAAAACCTCAATTGTCAAAGGAAATTGTGAATGGAAATTTTAGTGAAGATGAGGCAGTTGATGCTATTATTCCTCCATTAGAAAATGATGCTGAGAAGATTATTGATTATGGAAGTAGAAGTACAGAATGATCCTCCTTCTCTGGTATTATTAATTCTCCTGAGGAATTTCCTCCCTTATCTACAGAGAACCCGATTAAAGTATCTACCAGTATTCCTTCATTGTTAACAGTAGGAACAACTGCTCAAAGTCAAGTGGTTACTCCTTCTAATTAATTACATCATACTCCATCTCTGCAATTTGGTGCTCTAGAATCCTTTGCTCAGCAAGCAATTTTCAAGTACTGGTGAATGTAGCTGAAGAGCAAAGTTCAGAGGAAATTATGAAGTCTCCCAAAATTGGAACAAAAATTACTTCTACTGGCAAACCTGTTAAAGAAGTTAACAAAGGATTACAACCTAAAGGTATATCTCTTATTACTACAAGAAAGTTAGCTGGTAATAATTTAGTTAAAAATAAAGGAGTGAGAGGTCCTGAATCTTCTCACACTACTTCTTCTCAATGAGAGTATTGTTCTTGAATGTCAGAGGCCTAAAGAGAATTAGGGCCAAAGACAAACTAAGATCTTTAGTTAATCAATTTAACCCTTCATTAATTTGGTTAGCAGAGCCTAAATAAGGGTTAAAAGTAATTTTGTTAAAAATTTGAGATTACCTGGTATGAGTCAAATGTTAATTCACAACTCCAGTGATACTAAGAAAGGAAATATTTGGTTACTATGGCATTCTTCTCTGTCAGCTCCATCAATAATTTCAAGCACAAAACAAGCTATTACTGTCAGAGTTGGGGAAGTTTTAGTTACTGGTATTCATGGTGCATGCTTAACAGTGGACAAAAAAGAGCTATGGGAGGAATTGATGAAGATTAGTGAAATGAATTTTCCATGGTTGGTGCTTGGTAATTTTAAAGTTGGTGGAAGAAGCTCTCTAAGAGTATCCATGACAGATTTTAATAATTGCTTAGATTATTGTGGACTTTTACAAGCTCCAAAATCAGGAATTCAATTTTCTTGGTGTAATAATAGGGTGGGTAAGAAGAGAATATTATGTGATCTTGATAAAGCTTTCTTTAATGTTAAATGGATGGATGGAGTTGTATAATGATTGGAGATATAAAGTTGGTATCAGGAGAGTCCCAGATCATGGAGCACTGATGGGAGGTACAACTGATATTCCTAAACCTCATAACATACCATTTAGATACCAACCAATATGGACTTCTCACCCTGAATTTCTGCAACTTATACAACAATCTTGGGAAGAAGAATGTCTTGGAAATCCTGTTTTTAGCTTTATGAGTAAACTTAAGAGATTCAAAATATGTGTTAAGAAGTGGAACTGAGAGGTGTTTGGGGACTTGAGAATTAAAGTCAAAGAAACTTAAGATGATGTTTTAAAAGCTCCTTTACTCTCAGATGCTCAACCAGAAAATGTGGATCTTCTTAATAATCTAGTTACTGCAAGGGGAAAGCATGAATTGGTTGCACAACAATATAATGATGAGATCAAAATCAAGAATCAAATGGGTGAAAGAGGGAGCTGCAAATACTGGTTTCTTTCATACTTCTATGAAGGTTAGAAATGCACATAATAATATTGTAGAACTTGAAGATACTAATGGTAATATAATTGCAGAACATAATCATATTGCAGATTTGTTGGTGACCCACTTTAAGAAGAAATTTGAACATCATGATGTGACATTGGATGAAAATCTTTTTGAAACTATTCCTAAAGTAATAACTGATGCAGATAATGCTCTCATGGATGCACTACCTTCAGCACAAGAGATTAAAGATGCAGTTTTCTCTATGGATCCAAACAGTTCACCTGGCCCTGATGGATTTCTAGGTAGTTTTTATAGATGCTCATGGGAAATCATATGCCACGATTTAATTAATGCAATACAGTTCTGTTGGAGATGCATATTTATACCAAAAGGAATGAACTCCAACTTTCTGTTCTTGTTACCTAAAATCCCTGGTGCTAGGAAAACAGATCAATTTAGACCAATTGGATTATCTAATTTTTGCTTTAAGATCATTACAAGAATAATAACAACAAGATTACATTCAGTACTGCATAAGGTGATATCTTGTCAGCAAGGAGATTTCACAAAAGGAAGAAACATTCAAGAGAAAATTGTACTTTCTTCTGAACTTTTAAATGAGTTAATACTAAAAGGAGAGGAGGCAATGTAGGTTTGAAGTTGAATATTACTCAATCTTTTGACTCAATGAGTTGGGAATTCATATTTGAAACACTTAAGCATTTTTGGCTTCTCTCAAGTGGGAATTAACTGGTTGAGGATTATATTTGAATCTGCAAGAATATCAGTGTTAGTAAATGGAGGACCATTTGGTTTCTTTGAAGTAAGAAGGGGTCTCAGACAAGGAGATCCATTGTCTCCCATACTTTTTGTGATAGCTGAAGAAGTACTGAGCAGAAACTTAACCAAAATGATTCAAGAGGGTTTGATCCAAACAATGGTTAATAGAAATGGATGTAAGCTATCACATTTAATGTTTGCTGATGATATATTTATATTCTCTAATGGGCATAAAAGAACATTGGACAACTTAATGGGTTTGAAAATGAAGTATCAAGCTGCATCAGGACAGACAATTAACAGAGCAAAAAGTAAATGTTTTGTTGGAGGAGTTACTGAAGATAGAAGACATATAATTACAGAGAGACTACAAATGGAGCTTTCAGAATTCCCAAACAAATATTTGGGAGTAATGTTGTGTCCTGGACGAGTCAAAACTACTCAAGTTTGGGGGATAGTGGAGAGATGCTACAAAAGCAATTAGTTGGTTGGATTGGTAAACTTCTTGCTTTCTCTGCCAGACTAACTCTAGTCGAATTTGTGCTTTGTAGTATACCCATATATAACATCTCAGTATCCAAATGGCCCAAATCTGTGATTAAAGAATGTGAAAGGATAATTAAAATTTTCTTATGGACTGGTGATCCATCTGTGAAGAAACTGGTAAATGTTAAATGGGAGGAAGTAAATGCACCTTTTGTTGAAGGGGGTCTGGGTATTAGAAGACTGGAAGTGGTTAACAAGGCTTTAATATTCAATTTACTTTGGAAAATTGAAACTGAGGATGAAGAATGAACTAGATTTATGAAGGCATAATATAAGAACAAAAATGGTGACTGGATTACTAGTTACAAAAAATCTTCAATCTGGCCAGGATTGAAATAGGTGATGAGTGATCTCAATGAAGGAAGTAGATGGCTTGTGGGGAATGGAAGGAATATCTCAGTGTGGCAGGATAAATGGGTGAAAGATTATGCTCTTATGGATCAACATCACTCGACCCATTTGTACAACAAACACTTAACTTAAAAGTAACTGACTTGATAGTAAATGGAGAATGGCAAGTCCCTGAAGAAATGACACAATTTTTTGAGCTAAATGAATTACCTGCTATTGGGACTGGAAATGACAAAAGAATATGGGCAGTTGATCTAACTGGAAGATTTACAGTTGCCAATGTTGTACAACAAATTTGGGAGAAATATCAACAAGTTGCTTGGGCTAAATATGTATGGAGCCCCTATATCCATCCATACACATCCTGCAATGTTTGGAAAATGCTCAGAGGAGCATGTGCAACTGAAAAAAATGTCTGGAAGAAAGGATTTAATACAATATCCAAATATTACTTATGTGGGAATGGTCAAGACAATATGGAGCACATTTTGTGGGAGTGTTCTTTCAGTCTGGAAATTTGGAACTGGCTTGGAGGTATGTTTAATCTTTCTACCCCTACAAAATTTGATGAAGTAATTGCATGTGTTAAACAACACAGCTTTGCCATTAGACATATATGGTATACAAGTGCATTCTCTGTAATGGTGGAGCTGTGAATGACTAGAAACTTGAAAATGTATGAGAATGTTAATCCTAATACTGAGAAGTTCAAACACAAGATCTTAAGTTTCACAAAAGAATGTGGAACCAGAATTAATGGAGTTACGAGGAACTATATGTATGATCTTAACATCATAGTAGGATTTGGAATTAAGGGAATCAAAAGCAAATGTTCTACTGTGAAAGAATTGTTTTTTAGACTGCCTCAGATCAACCAAACTTTAATATGTTGTGATGGTGCTACCAAAGGAAACCCAGGAGCTGCAGGTCTTGGTTTTATTGGAAGAAAAAGTGATGAATTATGCTTGGGTGCAGGTAGTGGTGGGTTAGGAATCTCCACAAATTATATTGCAGAGGTTATGGCACTAATATCAACAGGTGAGTGGGCAGTAAGTAAACACCTCATGGATGTATGTTTCAGTTTAGATTCAAAGGCAGTTATCTTGGCTTTTACTAGTGGTAGAATCCCTTGGATAGTCATGAACACATGGAAGAAAATAACTAGTCTTTCGAGAATCATAACATTCAGACATTCCTACAGGGAAGTCAATTTCTCAGCTGATCAGTTAGCAAAGAAAGGGACTAACCTTAGAAGATAAGAAGTAATACTATATGATGGCAGGCCTGATTTTTTGGGAATAATGGAGCAGGAAGATCCTCACCACTTTAGATTCTCTTGAAATAAAACAGTAGTGATATATTCTGTAATCTCTTTTAGTTTTAATTTTGCTTTTATGTAAGCTAGTCTTGGCATGTCAAGACTGCAATTTTGATTTTGAGTTTTCTCTTGAGTAATAAAATTACATGATTTAGAAAGAAAAAAAAAACACAGGAGGTGTGGGGATTAGGTTTCCCAGTTGCTAGAATTTCTCCTTTATATAGTCTTCAAATCAGGGTTTGCAATCAATGTTACCTTGGTAACAAAGCATTCAATATTCATCGTTAGATGAAAACCTGATTAGATTCAAGCTAATATCTTTCAACTGTTAGATCGAACTTACCTTGTTATACACAAATGAAATGTACCATCATTTATATAAAGGTAACCGTACCTAAACGTGTATACTTAGTTGGTTCAACAATAGTTAACCAATGGTTAGCCATATGAGCACTTTCGTATCAACCTTATTCATCTTTATCATAACTAGTTCAAATGACTCAAATGAACATTATAGAAGTATACAAGACACAATTGAAGTATACAAGACACAATTGAAGCAAAATCGATTTTGATTCACTCGAATCATTTCATGAACATTATAGCCACGGTTTGCAAAAGATTGCATTCCTTATTATATAAATGCATTAGTTCATGAACAAACCGATTTTAGAACATAACCTACTTAAGTATGTAAACATGTACGCATACCTAAGTAGCCGGATTGAGTTTGGTTAAGCCAGTACGCGTATGAGTACGCATACCATTTTACACTTCCAAACTCCAGCAGAAATTCACGGAACTTGAACTTCCGCCAGTACGCATACGTGTACGCATACTTAGTTCCCGGACTTCCAACAACCAACCAGTACGCGTACGTGTACGCATACCATGGTTCCCGGTTTTGGACTTTACACAAATGTGAATACACACTATGTTTATATCCAATCATGGTTACATGTTCTAAACCCTCATTTCAATCATTGAAACATTCTTTGGAAGACGACAATAGCTGTCTCATACAAACTATTAGCTTCAAAGCAATTTTCAAGTGATCGAAATGATCAATACGAAACATTCCGAGTCTACATCAAATGACTGTCTCACAAAAATCATGTAAGATGTTACAAGGCAATTTTTACATGATCATCTTTTGACTTTCGTCAAGAATAAAAGATGAACTTGGTTAAAGCGAAAGCTTACCAACACATATTTCGAGAAATAGATAAGCGAGATAAACTCGAATCGAAATACCAAATGCGTATAATTGAAGTCTATATAGCAATACGACTTTTTGTCTCAAATAGGAGATAAAGTAGATAGACTTTTGAGTGATAGATGAGTTCAAGTCTCCACATACCTTTTGTTGATGAAGTTCCACAAGTTCCCTTGAGTAGTTCTTCGTCTTCATTCGATGAACGCCGTGGAGTCTAAAGCTTAACTACACTTACTATCCTAATCCGAGACTTAGCTATAAGTAAACTAGAAATCAAGACTTATAGTTTTGGCAACTAAACTTGACAAACAATCTTGAAATAGCAACGCTTGCGAGTTCGACCGAGCAGTGCTCTAACATGTTCATGACCACATCCACCGATTATTCTGTATGTTTTTTATGGTTGAAGAACATTTAATCAGAATTGGTTGATGTTCATGCCCGTATCCCCGGATTCTGGCATGGAAGAATACCAGTTTCTCGTATGTTTTTTTGTTGTTGCTAGAATCAGATTATGTGAGTGTTCACATAAACCGATTATATACCCTTTTATTTATTAACTGTTAAGCCGTTTTATGTAAACGTTCACATAAACCGATTCATTAACTCTGTTTGAATTTTTGCATAAACCTTGGAATTTGTGGGCTAGCCCATTCATTTTTAAATAGTTGGAGTAAAATGGGAAAGTCTAGGAATTGCCCAAAGTACTAGGTAAAGCTATCCTGTGACAACCTCCGTTTTTTTCTTGAACCGTTTTTTTGGGCACTACTCAATTTTGGAGGGGGACTATACTTCATTTTTGGGTGGATATTAGAAGTAATCCTTGGTCACCCCTTATCTAAGTACTTTTGTTAATACCGAACTTGCCCTTGTTAATTAAATTAGTTAGTGTAATGATTAGTTAGTGATTAGTAGTGATTAGTAGTGATTATTAAGAACCCACAATTGGGGGATATCAAAACTAATTGGGGGATATGAATTACTTCCCCCAACCAATAGTTTCTGCTAAGGGGTGTTTTTGGGGGGGCAAAAATACGAAACTACCCTTTAAAACAATAAAAACTAAATCAAACATAAAAATACCCTACTCCCGATTAAATTCAAACATTTCTCACTTCCTTTCAAATTCCATTCTCCTTCTCTCGCCGCTCCTCACTTTGATTTTTTTTTTTTTTTACATTCTAGTAGGGATGAAGACCACGCCAAGAGTGATGAAGACCATGCCAGAGGTGAGTGTCGACATAGTTATTTATGATGAAGACCACGCCGGACCGAGTTCCTAAGATGGTTATTTAGGATGAAGACCATGCCGATATTTGGGTTCCTCAGCACCGCATGGTTATTTAGGATGAAGACCACACCGCATGAGTTTCGGCATGGTTATTTAGGATGAAGACCACGCCAAGATGCGAGTTCCGCATGCTCGATATAAATCTATCCATGCTTAGGTAGTCAAGTGAAAAAAAAATCAATTTTCTGGATACTTTTCATCATGTGCCGGCATAGAAATTTAAGTAGCATACTATGCCGGAAGCAGTGCCGGCATGCTCGAAAATTAGATAACTGTGCCGGAAGTGGACTGATTAGAACAAAAAAAATATGGTTTGAAGATCAAAACCAGAAAATTTATGAAAACAATTTATGAAAATTTATGAAAATTTCCAGCAAATGCCGGCATGGTTTTTTGGTTGAATACCATGCCGGCACCGAGCTTTTTCAGCTGCAACAATGGTGGATTCAAAGAAAAAAAAAATCAAATTTTCAACCTCTTAGCAACAATTCTCTCTTCAAAATCATCCTCCATTTTCACAAAAAAAATTCCCTCTCAAATATTTTTTTCCCTCCTACTCTCACCTCACTCACAAAAATTAAAATAAAAACACACACTAATCTATCCCCCAAATACTTAAGATTTTTACTAATTATTATTAACCACTAAACATGATTAGTGAGGGCTAGATTAGGAATTAAAAAAATAATTACATGAGGGGTGACCCAACTTTGCTATTTGGATCCCTATTTTGTCATGTACCTATATCCCCCAATTAGTTTTGATATCCCCCAATTGCGCGTTCATTATTAATTAGTGATTTATTAAAAAGAGATAGAGTTTTGTTAGAAGAATAATTATAGAGGGACAAGAAGAAGTGGGTTTTGAATTTTTTTTTTAAATGATTCATTTCGAAATGAGAGTTTTGGGGTACATAGGGATACTTTAAATTTAGTTAATGTTGCTTGAATTGGCCAAAACTTTTGAAAAAATGAAAATTTTATAAACAGATTTCGGCTATGGCAATTTTTTTCGGTTACGACATTTGAAGAACATGTGGCCGAATTCATCCGCAAGTGTAGTTCGACTAATGTTTCTGAAAACACAGGTAGCCGAACTCAGTTTTAATGGGGTTTTTTCTTTCAGAGAAAAGTTCGGTTATGAGAAAAAATTGCGACGTAACCGAACTCAATATATAGGTTTTCAGAGAAAAGTTCGGTTAGGAGAAAAAAATTGCGACGTAACCGAACATAAAGTTCGGCTAGGATTTTTTTTTTTTTGCGACGTAACCGAACTAAAAGTTCGGCTAGGAAAAAAAAACTGCGACGTAACCGAACTTTTCTCTGAAAGCAAAAACTCCATTAAAACTAAGTTCGCCAACCTGCGTCAAGAAACTTTTTTTTTTGCGAAGTAGCCGAACTTTTCTTCATGTTCTTCGTTTCCATCAGGTTCGGGTAGTTCGACAAAGCTTTTCTCAAAATTCCTAGCCGAAGATCTCTCTGCAACTTTCATTTTCAACTCATTTTGATGATTACTTCTCATTTTTTCAAACGTAATGGGTTTATTATTAGGCTATATATATAGAGAGAGGTGGTGATGTTGGTGGTTGGAGGTGGTGGTAGTCGAAGGTGGTAGGTGGTGGTGAGCGACGTTGGTGGTGGGAGGTGGTGGTTATATATATATAGTTGTGAAAAGCGGGGTACAACAACCACACCCAATATTTCGATCAACAATCTGTATGGACTAACTCTAATATACTTTCAAGAGAATCAACTAGACTCAATCTTAATAAAATATATAAAGGAGTTATATCTCTCTTTCTCGATTCAATTCTTACTCAAGCAAATAGAAATCATGAGTCTAATTGAATACAAGAGAAATCACTTGAACTAAGTACCAAAGACCAATGTTCAAGGATCAATCAATTTCAATCAACAACCAAAGGTCGGATTTCCCAATTGATTGATTCAAACGCACAACCTGTGGTATTTCAATTATATAACAAAATATAATGCGGAAAAGAAATAACACAAACACCATTAGTTTTGTTAACGAGGAAACCGCAAATGCAGATAACCCCGGGACCTAGTCCAGATTGAACACACACTGTATTAAGCCGCTACAGACACTAGCCTACTACAAACTAACTTCGGTCTGGACTGTACTTGAACCCCAATCAATCTCACACTGATCCAAGGTGCAATTGCGCTACTTACGTCTCTCGATCCCAGCAGGATACTACGCACTTGATTCCCTCTGATCTCACCCACAACTAAGAGTTGCTACGACCCAAAGTCGAAGACTTTAATAAACAAATCCGTATCACACATAAAAGTCTACGGTAATAGATATATCTGTCTCCCACAGAAATACCTACTAGTTTTTGTTCCGTCTTTTGATAAATCAAGGTGAACAAAGAACCAATTGATAACCCAGACTTATATTACCGAAGAACAACCTAGTATTATCAATCACCTCACAATAATCTTAATCGACGCGGCGAAAGAAGATATTGTGGAATCACAATCGATGAGACGAAGATGTTTGTGATTACTTTTATATCTTGCCTATCAGAGATATCAATCTCAAGCCAATCGTTACGATAGAAACAACAAGATCAGATCACACAACTATAAGAAAGTAGTATCGGTCTGGCTTCACAATCCCAATGAAGTCTTCAAGTCGTTAACCTACATGGTATCGGTAGAAACCTAAGGTTAAAGGGGAATTGACTCTAGCTTATACAACTAGTATCACACAGGAGGTGTGGGGATTAGGTTTCCCAATTGCTAGAGTTCTCCTTTGTATAGTCTTTCAAATCGTGGTTTGCAATCAATGTTAGCTTAGTAACAAAGCATTCAATATTCACCGTTAGATGAAAACCTGATTAGATTCAAGCTAATATCTTTCAACCGTTAGATCGAAAACTTAGCTTTTTACACACAAATGAAATGCACGTTTTTAGGTTTGTGTCACCGTACCCAAACATGTACATTCGTTGGTTCAACAGTAGTTAACAAAATGGTTAGCCATATGAGCACTTTCATATTAACCATTTTCTTCTTTACCATAACTTGTTCAAATGACTCAAATGAACTAGTTAGAGAGTTGTTCAATTGCTTAGATCTTATAGAAGTATACAAGACACAATCGAAGCAAAAACGATTTGATTCACTCGAATCGATTCATGAACTTTATAGCCACGTTTTGCAAACTTGCATCCTTAGTTAATATAAGTATAAGTTCAAAACTCCAAAGAGATATTCTCGGAAGAAAACCTCCGATAGTACGCGACCGGGTTCGCAGAATCTATTCTGGGTTTCTTCTGAGCAAAGAAAGTACAGACTTTTGGTTCAAGGAATAAGGACTTATACATGTATGTGTTTCCACACAATGCTTATATCCAATCAATGGTTATATAATCTAAACTCTCATTTCAATCATTGAAACATTCTTAGAGGACGTTATATAGTTGTTATTCACAAACTATTTTTCGTTAAAGCCATTTTCAAGTAATTGAAACATAATATGACTTTCGTCACTAGGTAAAGATGAACTTGGCCAAAGCGAAAGCTTACCAACACATATTTCGAGAAATAGATTAACTCGGCTCGAAATAGCAAATGTGTATAATCAAAGTCTATATAGCAAAACGACTTTTGTCTCAAGATAGGAGATAGAGTAAATATACTTTTGAGTGATAGATAAGTTCAAGTCTCCACATACCTTTTAGTCGATGAAGTTCCACCGCCTTGAGTAGTTATTCGTCTTGTATGATGATCGCCATGGAGTTCTTGAGCTCAACTACACTTTCTATCATAGTCCGAGACTTAGCTATAGTAGACTAGAAATCAAGACTTATAGTTTTGATCACTAACATTGACAAACATGCTTGAGATAGCAACACATGCGAGTTCGACCGAGCAGTGCTCTAACAGGTTGTTATTAGGTTGGTTTTAAATTAAATTAGGTTAAGGGTAGGTTAGTCATTTCCACACTTTAGGACCCCCTTATAACTATAGGGTGGATATTCCTATCACTTAACAGTACTCTCCAAAATGGAGTAGTGCCCAAAAAAACAGTTCTTTTTCTTAAGCTTCTAAGTACTAGGTAAAGCTATCCCGTGACAACCTCAGCCAAGTTTCAACACATAGTTCCATTGCCGTGTTGATTGCCTTTTTTTGATTTTTAAAAAAAAAAAAAACCTATTATAGGGGCTCCAAACTTTGGTTTTTAGGGGCTCACAAGATGACAAAATAGAGAGTCATGAAATAGTAATCAACAAAACCCCTTAACCTATTAATTTTGTTAATGGTAATATCTTCCATTAGTTAGTGCTAATAATTAGATTAACTAAATTAAGTATAATTAGTAATTAAGTTAGACTAATTTATAGTTAGGGTTTGAAATCAAAATCAAAATCTAACTTTTTTTTTTTTTTAATTTAACATACGGTTGGGAGTCTATATACGGTTGGAGTTTATATTTTCCCAAGCATAACTACCATATACTATTGGAACTCCCAACCGTAAAAAAACCAAAAATACAGTTGGGAGTTCATATTTTCCCAACCGTATAATCGCTTTTACTGGTTTGGAAAACCAATACTTCCCAACCGTAAGTAACCCTGAAACTATTTCAAGATCCTTAATTTGATCAAATCTAACCTATTTACGCGATCAAAAGCAACGAAAAGGGTGGGTTTACGATTCTTACCTAATTGAAGTAATTACTTGCGGAGAATCGTGGTTGAAGAACAACAACAAAAAAAAAGGAAGAAGAAGAGGAAGAGCCAATGGAGAAAAAGAAGAGGATTAGGTTTAGGTTTAGTTTTTGGCTTTAGGTTAATTATTTAAGAATACCTTCCTTTTTTTTTTTAATATGGGTGAAATACCCCCTTATAACAGGTTTAAAAAAAAAAAAAAAACTGTTTTGAGGCGTACCAATTTTTTTATGAGGCATACTCGATGCTTACCCTAACTAGTGTAGGTTGACAAGGGGTGTCTAAAGCTAGTTAAATTACTTAGATAACCTTGATTAGTTAATTAATTTACTTGTTTAATTTAATTAGTTGAATCGATTTTTTTTTTAAATATTTAATTTTTTGATAAGATATTTTTCTTATTATTATTTAATTATTTAATTTTAATTTTTTTTTCTTAATTTTTTTTCTTCTCTTCTCTTCTTTACTCCAACTGACGCTAATCGGACTACAATTTTCATCATCTTCGACTAATTACAGAGTGAAGCTCGACTTACAATTGAAACGAATTATCAGCCGAACTATTCATTGATCTTCATTATGAAAGTGTTGATGAACAGTGTCGTCGATAATTAAACACGAAAAATGTTAATCGAACTTCACTTTATGAAAAACAATGCTAAGTTCTATCTGTCCTATTTTTGCTCGAGTCACTGGTCTTAGGAAGTTCGACCGATAAGTTATCACCAACCTAGATCTAGGTTTTATAAATATAGAAAACACTTTAAAAAACTAAATTTTTTTTAAAAAAGGGAGTTGGGGCTCAGCTTGTCGCTCGGCTACCAACTAAAAACTACTCCCCCGTCTCTAAAAGATAGGCAGGTTTAAATTTACACACAAACTTGCCTATCTTTTAGAGACGGAGGGAGTATGTAAAGTTATGAATTTTTGTTAGTTAAGAATATGTAGGATACTAGATCTTAACCCGTGCCGTAACGGCACGGGATGTTTTGTCTCTAATACGATATTGTTCACATTCCTCTTGCTTCATTTTATTCGTGAGTAATTATTTTGATATTCAAATAGGTTTTGGGAAACAAAATGGGTTACCTGATTTTTTTATTTTTTACTTAAGCATGTTATTCCAATTTATTATCTCGGATTTTAGTAATAATGTTGTGCCAACATGAAAATAAAATAAAAAATACAAGAAATAAATTTTTTTCCCATTTATTGTTCCATCATACCATAATTTCAAACTTCAAAAGAATATTTCATCTAACAAGACATATACCTAAACCGCCAATCCAACGATGTTTATGAATACATTTGTTCAAACTATTTGATAACTAAGGCTCTAAGGAGTGAAGCAAAAACCCATAATATTTTCCCTACTATAGATAAACACTATTTATTTATTTTTTTGCAAATGTGAGAGTTATAAAAATGAAGAACCATTGGCTATTGGAAGGCTGAGATATACACATGTGAGTTGAAAAGATAAACTTATAATAGTAAATCAAAACATGTGTAAGATTCTTTCTCAATCATATTGATATCATAAAATTGAAGAAATTCGTGGATAAAAGATTTCACACCAACTATGCTAAGTAGTGCATGAATGACGTTCTCACATCTAGTGTTACTCAAGTAATTTGGAGTTTCAACTAACCTTGAGAAGAAAAATTATTAGTTTCAAGGTAGAGCCGACACAAACTTCTGTCGCCTTCAATGTATACAACACACATTGGGTTTAATCGGCCTTGATATTAAACAAATACCCCAACATTATTCAAATAATGTCTACAAATACGGATCGAAACAAAGTGCTAACGGAAAAATGAGAGACTAACATCAGTTCTACAAAGAAAATACCCTATATGTATCAAAGTTTGTTAACCATACATGTATTCAAATTAAAAAGTCATCAACTTAACACAAAATGTAAAAGAACCCAAGTTAAATCAATACTTGCATAAACAAAACTTATAAGAGAATTTTGTAATTATTAAATACCTTTTAAATCACTATTAGAGATTTAATTGCATGCCTCGTTAAAAACTACGGTAGGACGAAATCACCAAATTAATCTGTAGATATTTTACTGGATATGTAGCAATTCGAGAAGTTTACACTGGTGGTGATGCGTTCCATCTAAGTGTTGTTCGATTGATTATTTTTTTAGAAGGTTTCTCGCTTTCATTGGAGAAACCGAGAGGGAGCGTTTCATTATATTCATTATCATTCGAAATCCAAGACCAACTCGCCCCCGCTACTTGGGATCTCAATACAACCTTAGATTTATCTATTGACTGAGAAACCTTGATACTAAATATGTAGCTTTTAGTGTTATTTATTATATAACGTGACATCCAAATGTTTTTTTTCTTCTTCTTAATTTTCATGTATTTTAACCGAGTTTATATTAGCATTAAGACGATCAACCACATTTCTAATTTATAGTGTTATCCTTTTGTAGCAAAAGACATAATTAACATAGTCAATTACTACTCATCAAAATCTACCCAGTACCACAAACCACCGTATATCACTTCTTTCTCCACCACCACCATTTTCCATCCCTCGTAGAATATTGGGCACACTTATAACTTTTGATCCCACACGTCATGTATAAAGTTTAGATTTAACAAACTTAGGCCGTCAATTAATTTATTCAACTATATGTTTTTTGTTAATACTGAAAATCATGCGTATTTAACTGTTACTAAAGATAGCAAAGGTACCAAAAACAACCATTTTATCTTAAATGATTTGGTATCATCCCAAAAGTATTTGTTATCCGCCTTTTTTGATCGTGTCAAAACAACCAACTATACTTTTCACAATACAATGTTACCCGTCATGTAAAAAATTATTATTTTTGATTCAAAAAGAATAAACCAATACCACCGCCATTAAAACCATCCAAATACCACTATTTCTTCCACCAAAACTAATGTTACCGCCTCCACCACTTAGTAACACCTTCCACCGCTTCCACCACTTACTTCTTCCTCTACTACCACCACCACCACTAACATCTATTGAAATAATTTTTGTCAAAATTATTATTTATTGATGGAGATATGTATTAATATTAATTAAGGGATATTTATGATGTAAAATTAATAAATCATTTATCATGAGAAATTAATGAGACATCAATTAATAAAACACTTATACTAATTAATATTTAAGTTGAACAAATTATAACCATAGATTTATTTTCCTCTAGACAAATCACTTATACTAATTAATAAAACACTTATACTAATTAATAATTAAGTTGAACAAACAACCACTGTTGATTTATCTTTTCTATCAATTCCAACTAAGGTGGAACAATGGTTAGAGGCCACTCTTATGACACACTAGGTCATGAGTTCGAACCTCCCCGTTATAATTTTTGAAATTCCATATCTTGACTTGAGTATTCATTTTTAATTCATAATATTGGAATGAACACCACGTGTGCGACTTGTAGGGTGTGGCACGGAGAACCACAACCTTAGATTTATCTTTGCCCAGGATAAATCCTGGCCACCACTCAGATAGGCTAAGTTAGCCAAACTATGCTTTATACTTGAGATATCTCAGCTTAGCTACAAAATAAATACAATTGTCATAAAAAAAAATTTTAAAAAAATTAAAAAATTTTAAAATTAAAACTTAAAAATGATAAGGACATTATTATAATTATCAAATATGGTTGATGCGAGGTTATTGGTTTTAGGACCTGACGACTCTATTTTATCCTTATCGAGTATGCCTTTGAAAAAATTTGGTATGCCTCGGAACATTAAAAAAAAAGAAGGGTTCTTTAGAATCTAGACTGACTTGATACAGCGGAAACCCAATACAATATCGAGTGCTGTTCGTGGGCTACTACTGCTCAAGTGTTGAGCTATTTCTCTAGGGTTAGTTTTTTTTCCAATCGCGTGGGTGTCGACCTTTTCTTCTTCCTCTTCCAGGTACTTTTATGGTTTTCTCTATTCATTCCTACTCGATATTTTTGTTGTTCAAGATTATTTTCTAGCTTTTATGGAAGTAATTGTATTTTGTTGTTGTTAACTTAGATTATTTCTTTTGCAGTTTTCTTGAATCTGTGACAGGGATGGGTGAGACTGGTAAACGGTCTAGTTTCCAGAGGGATAATAGGGATTATGATCGAGATGGAAGATACCAAAACCGGAGGGATCAAGATGTGGATGACAGGTATCAGAAGAGACGGAGAGAAGATAAAAGGGATGATGAGTTGATTGTATATCGGATACTATGCCCCGATAATGTCATAGGAAGTGTTATTGGTAAAAGTGGTAAAGTCATTAACACAATTAGAGAAGACACTAGGTCAAAAATCAAGGTTGTAGACCCATTTCCTGGTGCTAAAGAAAGGGTGTTAACTATATATTGCTATGTTAGGGATAAGGATGATGTTGAGGTTGATGATGATGATGAAGACATGGAACCTCTTTGTGCTGCACAAGATGCCCTTTTAAGAGTTCATGGTGCCATTGCACATGCTTTGGCTACCGTTAGAGGTGTTGATAATAAAGGAAGAGATAAAGAACAGGCTCACATTCTTGTTCCAACCAGTCAAGCTGCTAATATCATTGGAAAATCTGGTGCAACAATCAATAAATTGAGAAGTAAGACAGGTGCATACATCAAAGTTTCACCCAAGGATACTTCGGATCCTACTCATTCATGTGCAATGGAGTTTGACAACTTTGTTTTGGTATGTAGATTCTCCTTGCTCATCTTTGACTTTTTACCAATTAGTGGGGATTGCAAACTTTAAATTGGTACCAGTCTATGAATTTTGCCCATCACTCTTCAATGTAGGTATTAGATGTCGGATAATAGGTTCGCTTAACAGCTGGGTTTAATATAATAGTTTCACTTCTTCTAATAGTGAATATTATCGTTTCTTTTGATGCTAATATGGTCTTGTGTTACTATAAGGGATAGCTTACCATCTAGTTGACATGTAGGACTTCTTAGTGGTATCCCAGTTTTAAACGAAGCTGACTATATAATCAAACATATTTAGAGATTTGAATTCTCTAGGTAAAGATGGAAAATATCAAGATGAATGAAATTTATATTTTGGGCACCTTGCGGATTACTCACACACGAGCCTTCTTTTCATTACTGTGTGTGTAGATCACAGGTGATCCTGAAGCGGTGAAGAGGGCCCTGTTTGCAGTTTCTGCGATCATGTACAAGTTCTCTGCAAAAGAAGTAGTCCCCCTCGAGGCTACGGTACCTGAAGTTACCCCAAGTATAATCATTCCATCAGAGTTATCTATTTATCCTGGTGGTGGATTTTACCAGACTGCAGACTCTCTTGTTCCTCCTAGATCTGTTTCCTCTTTCCTTGGTGCTTCACAGCATCTTCCCGAGCTTCATGGATTCACAGACACTGGAAGTAGCTGGCCAGCTTATTCACCTGGACTTCCTGTAGTATCTAGCTATGGTGGTTCATCACGAACTGAGGAGTTGAAAATAAGATTGCTGTGCCCGCGTGACAAAATTGGCCGTGTTATTGGCAGGGGAGGGAGTACAATTAAAAGTGCCAGGCAGGAAACAGGTGCTAATATCGAGGTTAATGATGCAAAGGAGGATCGAGAAGAGTGCCTTATTACTATTATTTCAACAGAGGTCAGCCTCTTCTCTCCACCTAACCTCTCATTTTTACTGTCTTTTCTGTTAATTTGAACGTGGCAGCTTTGTTGTGATTACATCATTTAATTGGCTATTCTGGTTCAATTCAATGGTATAATATCATGCCATCCTAATTTCTAACTATCTTAATGTTTGGCCGATCCCTTATGATTTTTCTTTTCTTTTCTTTTCCACTCATTCTATTTATTTTTTTCCTTAATTCTTATTGGCAGTCCCCAGAGGATCTCAAGTCCATGGCAGTTGAAGCTGTTTTAACTCTGCAAGGCAAGATAAATGACATTGATAATAGTGATAGTGATATAAGCATTCGCCTGCTAGTTCCATCTAAGGTTATTGGATGCATTATTGGCAAAAGTGGTTCGATCATCAATGAAATACGTAAGAGAACTAAAGCTGACATCCGCATCTCAAAAAGTGAGAAGCCCAAGTGTGCCGACAGCAGGGATGAACTTGTTGAGGTTTGTGCTTTGGGTGTGGTTGCTCGAGTTTTCTTACTTATATAGTCGCTTAACTTATCTATGCCTTTTTGCATATTTAGGTTGCTGGAGAGGTCGCTAATGTGAGAGACGCACTTGTGCAAATCGTTTTGAGGTTGCGGGACGATGCCTTAAAGGATAAAGAAGGCAGTCGAAACCTTCCTACTGCTGATTCTATATACCGAGGCAGTGGCGGTTTGTCGTTACCTTCTGTCTTACCAAGTGTTTCCCAGGTTTCTTCATTGGGGTTTGATCAGAGGGTAGAAAATGGAAGTGGCCTAGGCATGCTGTCCTCCAGCAATAACCTCTTTGCATATGGATCGTTACCGGTATGCTTAATGCTCCTCTCTAGTCAACAGGTTTTGTTCATCTCAAGTTTATCTATGATTCTGTGCACTCTTATCATGGAGGAGTCTCTAATCTTCGATGAAGTGTAATGTGCCTATTGACTTGTTGCCACTGTATTTGTGGCAACTATATTTTCACTATGCACACTACTATGGATCTGCTGTTTCCAGATCAGACTTCATATTTAGGTTTGCTAATTCTCTAGGACGAGTTGGTATTCTACTATTTTTGTAGGGCATCATATCTGATTGTTTCATTGCTCTCAAAGACTTCATGTTTGTTTTTTTGTTAATATTTTCGATAGATGGTGTTTCCTGTTCACAAGTGATGATGCTTATCTTTTTAAGTTAGCTGATTTAGATGGCCTGGAGTGTTCTGTTTTTTACATCCCTCTTCTGTCTATTTATAAAAGAAGACAACACATCAGTGGACTTGTCATATCAATAACAATGCTTCATATATATATATATATTCTTATGCAATCATGCTGGACAAGCCTCTCAATATAATGCGTAGTAGCATAGGGCTTAAAGAAAAATGTATCCTCAGAAAGAAGGGAAAAAAACAACTCAGCGAGTGCTGAAGGGTCGATACAGTTATACCGGCGTTTCTTACATTTTTTTTTTTTATGTAACGGTTGTGCTTGCTCTTTTTGAAGGTGGGAGAGAGTGCCTACGGATCTTTTTCTTCATATTCAGCTAAGCCATTTTCGGGGTTTGTCTTACATACTTGGGTTCCACAGTATAATGTTTCTGTTGTTGTTATTTCATGTGTGCTTCATCTCTATTATGTCTGTGTGTAGATTGGCGCACCGTTCAGCTCTGGAAATATTGATCCCTTCAGATGCGGTCGGTAAAGTGATGGGCAGACGTGGGGTAAACTTAGCGAACATTATGAGGGTAAGTTCTCCTTTGAGGATCTGTTATTATTTTCTTGTGTGTATTTACTTTTTGCGTGTTTTCAGGCTGCACATTACACTCACGGGAAAAATATTGGATAATGCGAATGTGATGAATCCTATAATTTTATTGAGAGCAGTGCTAAACCTAGGTGTATTTTGCTTTGACACCAATAATTGCACTTCTGAACATGTTGAAATATTCCACACCCTTCTTCGCCTTCGATTTTTAAGGCCCAGTGCGTAATACATAAAATTACTCCAGATAAGGCAATTTCTCTCACTTGCATCAAATGACTTTTTCCCAGTTCCTACACAACTTGGGTCAGTAGAGGTTATCTTACGCAAGCGAGCCTTGTTTTAACACATGAAGTCGCAACACTAAGTTTGGTTGAGTTGAGTACTGCTTACTCCTTGATCCGAAGTGGCAAATCTGCCGATAGTCCTATGCAGAGGTGGCTTCACAGTAAGCTCTACTTACCTGCACCCTAAGCTGAATCCACTGCACCCCAATAAACTTCCCATATCTGCTCCCTGAACTCAGTCTATCTTATCACTACTCAATGGCAATGCCCTTCTGTATATGCCTTACAAGTCCAACTAAGACACCCCTCAATACATATAATTGATTTTGAAATATACACAAGTGTCTTTTTTCTCATTATCTCAGTTTCCTGGTCATGGACACTTAGTCACTGTAACATGCTGATTTTTGCCAGTTCCGTTTTTATTTATATATCCTGTTTCGTAGGATTAATCTGATTGACAGAATGACATATATTCTTCTCTTGGATAGGTCTTAAGTGGACTAGTGAGAACTTGTTTCTGTTCTCTGAGTCAATCCTCCGTTCGATTACATATTCATCATGCTAATTATTCCTCTTGGCCTCCTAGGATTTGTCTTTGGCCTCTCTTTAATACCATTGTTCCCATGTTCGTTATATTCTTCGACCCCTTTCTCCATGAGCTTGCATCGTTGGCATCTCATCCAGTTCTGATTTCTTTCTTGATACATTTTTGTTTTTGAGTCAGATTTCCGGAGCATTCATAGAGGTTCTGGATTCCAAATCCTCGCGAGGGGATCGTGTGGCTCAGATCTCTGGCACACCAGAAGAGAAGCGTTCAGCGGAGAACTTAATTCAAGCATTCATAATGGCTGCCTGAGGTTTATTAATGCTTCCTCCTTATTATACGAAGGTGATCTGTAGTGTTAATTTTGGAGCTCTCATCTCTCAAGCTTTCCTCTTCGTAATTCCTTTTAGGTTGCTCCATGTGAAATTTGTGTCCTAGGCTTCCTTCAGTAGGAGCTTCCATTCTTTCATCCTCCGTACAAGCTGAGTTGCGATTGTCTTTGAAGATTCAGCCGGCTTACCTTTTGGAATCTAGTAGTAGTTTCTGCGTTGCTAATTCTGTTCTTCGTCACCAGCATCTTAGGACTTTATTTAGGATCTTTCTTCCCTGTATTGGTGCTTTATCTTGCCGTACATCTTGGTTCCAGTTGTTTAGTGCCTACAAATATGCAATCACCTGAATGACCTCGATTTGATTCAAAAACGGGTACTCACAGATATATGTTTATTTTTCTCGTCACTCTAACTAATCCTTGGCTTTTGGTGAGTATTATTTCTTCTCTATCAACATTGTATGGTGATTATCTCTCTTTTTTTGTTATTCTGATTCCTTCACCTGTAGCCCAACTTAAGAAAATAGGGTAACTTGCTGAATCTAGAATGACACAAAGTTGGAATCTGACTTCAAAACTCTCTGTGCTATCCTGGCTCCCTCTTGTAGATCCCATTTCAGTTTGAGGAGAACCAATCACAAAAAAACTGGATGTTGAAATCTGCTGATTTTAGAGTTTTTTCTTATCTATACGAAGTTTAATGTCTCTTCATTGAGCAGGATATCTCGATTTGGGCTTAGCCTATTTCCATTGTACAGCTTCTGTGTCTCAGTTAAAGAACCTTTCGAATACTGCATTTTAGATGTGTTCGTCTGTGTACTTTGTGCTTGATAGATGCGCTTCTAGGTTTGCTTCAAAGCTTGTCTTTTATCCTACATGATTAACCAAAATCTAACTCTGTTACTTAGTGTACTCAAGAAGCAGTTAATCCCTTTTAAGCTTGGCATTCTATTTATTTTATGGTTAGGTCAATGAGCCCGATCATTTTTGCTTCTTATGCATTTGATTATAGGTCATCATTGTTATATTTGTTTACCTTAACAGACTCTAATAAAGATTTTACTGTGCAGAAGTCTTACTAATATCTTAATGTAAATGAATTTAAATTTTGTCTTGGTGGAACGTTTTCTTTGGAATCTTGCTTCAAGTTTGTCTATGATATGTATATATATATATATTTAAAAAAAAAATGGCTTCTGCACCAAATGTATGCTTCTAGAATCTAGATATGAAGACAAATGATTTGGTCTATGGCAAATTACTTCACCTTTTCTTGTTTAGTTTGTCCAGTAACCCCAATTTTAGAATTATAAAACGGACTAGGGAGTTGTGTTGTTATAGATAAAGTTAAGGCCGTCCATTATGGGAGGTAAAAGTGGGTAAAATGGTGTAGAAATTTCTGTTAGTACCTGTTATTTGGCCGCAAATGGTAGTCAAGTTTCAAGTCTTATTGACTTAACTGTCTAATCTTTTTTGAGTTGTTTACAATGTGTATTTTGTAATGAATTCCCGTAAGTCCGAGGAGATGTCCTTGTTGGGTTGCAGAATGAATTTTTGTTATCATCATATGATCTAAATCCAACATATCCGACGTCCACTTTTCCATTTTCTGGATTGTCAGCGAATTCTTGATTTGCTGCTGATAGCTATTGGGAAGGTGACGTTTTCTCTAAATTAAAAGCGAATTAGACTAAGTCTTATGGGCTAGATTGAGCTGCTAGATTAGTGCAATTCAAAAAAAAAAAAGTGTGGCCTAAAAATTAACACTAGTTCTCTCTCCTAGCATGTGCTCGCAGGTGAAGTAGCAGCGAGATTGAAGCGCTGAACCACCACAAAAATCACCTTTACGCTGAATGGTTCAATTCTCATAAAAATCACACGGATCACAAAAATCACAAAATTTGATCTAACGGGTGTAAATTTTAAAATTAAAATTTGTTAAGCTATGATTCTAACCAAACCACGTTGGCGGTGGTCCTAGCTGACGTGGAATGTCCATCTAGCTGCTAGATTAGCACTCCCATAAGACTTAGGAGGTAGTCCTAACTGATGTGGATTGCCAACCTAGCTTCTAGATTAGCACACCATAAGACTTAACCTTAAGAGCATACTTATGTATCCACTATTTTTCCCAAAAATAAATTCATCTTTTCTTTCGAGTATGATGGTAGTTTTCCAGTGAAACTTAAAAGGCTTCATTGGATCCGAGTCAAACGGCAATGACGTAACTAGCGGGCCTGACCTGAAAATCTGATGAGTGACAGTGTCACGTTTCCCAAAACTATATTAAAGTTGATGCTTACGAGGTAAGAAAAGTAAGTAGTTATCTACTTATCCTTCCAATTTGGAGTGGACACGAGTGTGTATTCTAGCGTTCTGAGAATGTGAAATTACCCGGATAACCCCTTACGACTCGCCCCGAATGGGCAGCGTCGATGCTCAACATTAAAGAAACATATGGATAATTTTGGAATTTGAAAAGTTTGTTGTCATCAATAATTGTGGTTGGTAGTTAAACTAAGGAGTTGGGATTTGTGGGAATCACAATTCATTTCATGGATGGATGCCGATGCACCTTGGTAAGCTAAAAATCCAGAATTCCCCTGACAACACCTTTTAATTGCTGGACTGTTTGTCTATGTAAATACGAAATCTTAGTTGATGTACACCGCTTTAAGGTTGTAAGAAGACGAACAACAAAACTGGATTTTTCATTTCGATGGCAGCAACCAAGAAATCTTTGCAATATGTATTGAGAAGTATTAGCAAAGGTAGAAGGAGCTTTAGTGCTCTCCCTCAAGGAAACCCATCTTCTTCTCAACATCTCATCAACCTGGAATATCAATATAGTGCTCACAAGTGAGTCTTAATATCCCTCTCATGTTTTATCATACTAATTTATATTATCAGTTAATTTCCAATTATTAGATCAATAGGTTTGCCGAACTAAAACAGAATATGGGTCTCTCTTCTCTTCTATGCTTTGTCGTCTCAACCTTTTTTCCGGTACACCATCTAGGCGGTTATAGCTGTTTCTATCTATTGATAAACTTTCTCACACTCACACTTCCGAGTTCCATTTATGATCACAAGAAATATGGAGCTATGCAGAGAATGTTTTTTTTTTTTTTTATTGCTGTTATGTTGAATCATATTGAGGTATTTCCAACTATTAGGTGGTCTTAAATCCAACACATGATGTATGCAACGTTCATCCACTGACTTAATTGCTTACGTTAACAATTTCTGTTTGGTGCCATGGATAGCTTCATCACAATTTCATCTGTCATGACAAACGCCAAAGAGTTCCACCCTATTTTAACAGTTAAAGATGTATGCTCCATTTTAAAGTTTACTCCTGTTCGAATAAGTAGTTTCTTTTTTGTAGCAATTATAGTGTCTTTCCTCGGTAGTTTATGATTAACTTTAATCACTTGGACATGTAATTCGCAGTTATCACCCAATTCCGGTGGTATTTTCACATGGAAGGGGTTCATGTATATGGGATCCCGAAGGCAACAGATATCTTGATTTCCTTTCTGCCTATTCTGCAGTTAATCAGGTAAATAGTTCAATCATTCAGATTCAACTGTAATGGAACATTTAAGCCTGCAATTGTGCATCTGTTTTACAAGTTTTAGCTGTAACAGGGTCATTGCCATCCCAAGGTCATGAAGGCATTAGTTGACCAAGCAGGAAAGCTCACTCTAAGTTCCAGAGCGTTTTATAATGATAAATTCCCAGTACTTGCTGAGTGTCTAACAAATTTGTTCGGCTATGAGATGGTTTTACCCATGAATACTGGGGCTGAAGGTGTAGAAACAGCGTTGAAATTGGCGAGAAAATGGGGTTATGAGAAGAAAAACATTCCAAAGGATGAGGTAAGAATCATCCATTAAGAAGATATGATTGACAGAAGAACATCTTTGTTTCAATTGGGAGATTGTCTTTTAGATGGGAGAATTTCAAAGGGGACCATGACCATGTCAGGCTTTCAGTTGCAGCAATTTACATGTATTAGTGCTTTTTTTTTTTTAGCTTAAAAAGTCTAGTGATTTCTAACATATGTTTTATAGGTGCAAGTTTGAGATCGCTGGTTTGATCTATACTTACAGATAGTCGCTCGATTCGGGCCTGATAGATATTGAGTCATACTTGACGGATATTTGGTCACCTTTTTAGTTGCTTTACTGGCTTTATAGATTTGAAATTGCGTTATCTAGATGAGTTAGAAGTCAATTGTCCTATTTTAATCCGACAAATGTGCAGGCTATTATTGTCTCGTGTTGTGGCTGTTTTCATGGACGTACCATGGCTGTGATATCTATGAGCTGTGACAATGATGCAACTCGTGGTTTTGGGCCACTATTGCCTGGCCATCTTAAAGTTGATTTTGGTGATGCAAATGCACTTGAAAAGATTTTTCAAGGTATGAGAGTAGGAAGTGTGCTCCGTCGTGTTAATTCTTGTTTATCTTTTACGTAAAGTCTGCGCTCCATGTTGGTGGACCATAAATACTTAGTTCAAAAGTTTGTGGATAAGAAGTCCCTTGGCTACGCAATTGTTCTATGGTATTTAAATTCTGAACAATGCGTTTACGTGCTTCATTTTGGGCCTGCAGAAAACGGTGATCGGATAGCTGGATTTTTATTTGAACCTATTCAAGGAGAGGCTGGGGTATGTTAGCCAGGAACTTAAAGTAGTCTTGTAATTCATTATTCAATTTTATTTTATTTATTGATTGGTAAAACACTCTTGTTCACTAGTTGTTGGGATCAGAATCTTAGTCAAACAGAGTGTAAGTCAGAAATTTGGAATACCTTTTTTCTAAGCTGAACAAAGTTTCAGTGTCTTGAATCTCAGTTTTATGTATTATCCATATCATCAAATTAAATCATTTTAATGCTGGAAGAATTGCTTGCCCGGTCCTGTTTTTCATGTTGAAAATACCTCGGAGAACGTATATACTAAAATGCATCCTTGTGTTTATATCCAGGTTATAATTCCACCAGATGGTTATCTAAAGGCAGTCCGAGCCCTATGCTCAAAGTACAATGTTCTAATGATTGCTGATGAAATACAAACTGGTATAGGTCGAACAGGAAAACTACTGGCATGTGAATGGGAAGATATTAGGCCAGATGTTGTGGTGATATTTTCTTCTTTGTTTGATCATATTCTTCATTTTTATAAGCGTTGAAAGTACAAACATGTCTACCTTGTTAGATTAAGCTGGCTTCGATAAGAAAAGTTTTAATGTGGTTATGTTGTATCCTGTTTCTTGGATGATTCCAGATTCAATAAAATAGGTTTTACTTGTTTAATTTTCGGGACAGACATACATGATGATTGTAAATGTTCGATTGGATCTAGGGGATGCTTAACTATTTGTAGGATTATTTTCTCGTGGGACCATCTTGTCACTTTTCTGTAGATAGTTTAATTCTTTCATCAATTTTTTCCCTCCTGTACGTCCTGTAAGACAATTAGGTGATCAAATCTCTTAGAAGAAATGGATTATCCCCAAGAGTTGATGGAGAAATAGGTACCTACTGTGAGAGCAGAGGGAATAGGCGAATAGTATAAGAAATGGATAAAGCAGTTTAGTTCACAAATGAAATTTGAGATTTAGGTAGGACATTATGATCAATACTATATGGAGAAACTTTTCTCAACTTCTGAAAACAAAAAGCAGTTCTCCTGAAGCATCTGGCTTATACCTATGATTATTATGCTGGTGTACTAATGTGCCAAGCGATCTATGGTTTTAACTCTATTAACATTTTTCTGTACTTGTCTTCAGATACTAGGCAAAGCACTAGGTGCTGGAGTGGTGCCGGTAAGTGCGGTTCTCGCAGACAAGGATGTAATGCTATGTATTAAGCCAGGGGAACATGGAAGGTAGCAGAAAATCATTTATATTCTGAATAAAAATTGTAGCACTACCTCATCGTAAAGGAAAATTGCACTTTTGTTTGCATGAATTTGATGTTTTGCTTCTGATTTGAATTTTTCAGCACATTCGGGGGCAATCCTTTGGCGAGTGCAGTTGCTATTGCCTCACTAGATGTTATCAGTGATGAGGGACTTACTGAGAGGTACAAGATCTTAATTCCATTGAACTTCTATAAGACAAATAGAGGAAGAAAGTTGAATATAAAATTAGCTAGAAACTGTTGTATTATGGTAACATTAAAGTTACCTCTGTGAGAGAAAACCTTCAATTTATACACACTTGCTTCTAGAAATTCTCAGAAGTATTAAAACAGTGTTGTAGTTGACTCTGCGTCTTTGTGCAGGGCTGCTAAGATGGGAGAGGAATTTAGGCAACAACTAAAGAAAGTACAGGAGAAATTCCCCGAAATAATAACGGAAGTACGAGGAAAAGGTTTGCTGAACGCAGTGGAGCTTAATAGAAACGCATTGCTCCCTGCCACTGCTTATGATATCTGTCTTCAGCTTAAAGAAAGAGGAATTCTTGCTAAGCCAACACACAATACAATAATTCGTTTAGCTCCTCCTCTCTGCATAAGGTAATCTCTCAATTCCTGCTATTATTTCATTTTCTTATAGCTACTTTTTTATTTGAAGGAAAAAGAGAAAAACATCATGGGTACCGTTGTCACCTTATTTTGAATCATCGGGACATATATGAATTTATCACGTACATAGTATATTTATTTTAATCCTTTACAGTTCCGAGGAGCTCCAAGAAGCCTCTAAGGCACTATCTGATGTTCTAGAGATTGACTTACCAAAACTGAAGAAGCAGAAGCCAGAAGTAGACCAGTCACCTGTTTCTCAAGTTTGTGATCGATGTGGGCGAAATACACAGTGATTTTTAGATACAGTTCTTAGAATCCTATGCATGTTTCTCCTCCCTATTTACTAGAGACACGAGTTAATAGCTCGGAAGCTCTGTGTATCTCCATAAGATTAGCTTAGTTCAATACTTGAGCCCTTGCCTCATCCATTGGTCATTGAAGATCCATGTTAGTGTAGGTTAGTGTTTCTTTGTTAGAGAGACGGAATAAAACGGTTCCATAATGTGTAATCTTACCTCCATTTGTATAATATGCACTCAGTTGAAGTTTTTCATGTTTGCATTTGCATTGCTATAATGCAGATCTTTTGTCAAAGTAGCATTGGCAAAAGATCGGTGTGTGTTATGAAGACCATACTTTCCAGAGAGCATTTGTGACGTTGGAAGAATCTAAGTTTGCCCTTGTATTTGTTCAAGAAGTGGTTCTGTCTTGATAGTCAATTAGGGATTTAACTGGTAATCTAATTATAAACTAAACCAAATCAAACATGTTTTTCATTTCAATTCGGCTTGTTGGTTACCATTTTGCGTCCAAATTTGGTGTGTGGTGCGGCTTTACTTAATAATATGTGCCGTTATTTAATAACAACCTTTCAAGAAATATCAGTACCTAAATTTAGAAAAGCCAAAATTAAATTCTAATTAGCAGGAAAAGGAAACATAGAGTTAGAAAACTTCATCGATGGTAGTTGTATGTCTGCCCGTTAGCTTCAATTCCCTACTCTTTTAACCTTGGAATCAAATATATTCATCAAGAACAACAAAGAAGAGCAAACTAGAATTTTTCACAAGTTTCATGGCCAGCAGTAAAAATGGAGACAGAGCTAGACAACATGGAGAACCTACATGCATGCGGGTCTGAAATCCAAAACAATTCGTGTTCAGGGAGTATTGGAGGAGACGTAGACATTGACGGGGATCTCAGGTATACAAGTTTGAAAGATATCATTTCAGATTCGTCATCGACTCCGATGTGCCTCAACAGTGATGGAAATTTCGATTCATCCAATATTTCAATTAGGAACCAATTGGTTAAACAGGCAGCTTCAGCGTATCTTCAGTCGGCGATGATACTTGGAAGCCCAAATCAGAGTTGGGTTGGGAGGGTGAGAAGGAAGATACATAATAAAGCTGCATGTTTTTCATTGTGGCGTATTTACGTAGCAAACCCAATCAGGGCATGCTTTTGGCAAATATTTCAAATTGTAGGACACTTTTTTTCAAATTGGTGGTGTTTGGTGCAGTAACAGCAGACCTTCAATTGCTTGAACTTTCATACTTGCGGATTGCGATCGAATAGACAGACCAATGGGTAATGTATCTAATTCATCTCTCCACTGCATACCCGGTTCATGTGTTCTTCCTTCCTTCCATTTTTTTTTAATTTTTTTCTTTTTGAATCTCTCGTGTAAATGTAGATACCAACGGGAAAACTTGTATATTCGAATTAATGCTACATGCTAGTTAAATATTTTTCTATTACTTTTATGACCTCCTAGAGTAATTTCTTTAATATATATGAATGTGTACATCATGTATGAGTACATTAAAGATAAATGTTTTAGAGACTTTTTTTTTTTTTTTTTTTTTTTTGAACAAAGAAACAAACATTTATTATACAAAAAGATTTCTTACATCATTATTTATGTAAGGAATTAACATAGCAGGTGGGTGAAACCACTATTCCCCACGTAAATTGTACTTACGGGTTGCCTTAGCTATTGCATCGGCAGCTTTATTACAAGTTATATACACAAAAGAACAAGACCACACAGGATTAATGTTACATATATCTACACATTTTCTCAGTAAAGGAGAACTCTGCCAGTGACAGAGATTAGTTTGTTGTTGTAAGAAAGAACAGATTCCAAGATTGCCAGTCTCAAAACCAACATGAGACCAACCTTTGTTGCTTTGCCAGTTGCATAGCTTCCAACATAGCCCAAAGCTTCGCTTGTTGGACATTGCTAGCTCTCCTTAATGCTCCCCTTCCCATGACATATGCTCCTCGTAGAGTTTCAATTATAATTCTAATACCAACCAAAAGAGAATTAGAATTGTAAGAAGCATCAATATTAATTTTCAAGAACTGCATAGGAGGATGAACCCACTTATGATGTAAGATGTTATTATAAATATGTGGATGATTATAGTTAGAAGGAGGACTGCCTAAATGATGTTGTGCAATATATGAATTGAACTTGATAGATGACAGAGTTATGATTTGGGATGATGTTGCTAAAAACGACTCTACATTTGAGTTTCCAAATGTGATGAATAATGAACATGGCTAAGTGAATAATCTGAGGAGTCTTCTGATGTTGAAGATGAAATCTTTTATCTTCCAAGTATGAATCCAAGATAAGACAGAAGAATGTTTGCAAAATACAGTGAAACGGTGATGGAAGTATCTTGCCATATTTCCTTAGAGAAAGGGCAATAAAGAAGTATATGATCCAGTCTTTTATCTGATTTAAATCACACATCACACAGTTAGAATCAACATTATGTTGATGATTAAAAATTCTTGCTTTAACTGGAACAGAATTGTGGATTACTTTCCATAGAAAAATCTGAAACTTGTATGGAACTTTTAACTTCCAGAAGGTTAACCAAAACTGTGGTAATAATCCCATAGAGTTGTTATTGATTAGTTCCTTGTCACAATTATTTTGTAAGTTGAGGCTGTTGTAAAAATACACGCACTGATAAAGGGCCAAATCAACTTATCTTCTTGATCTAACTGAGTAGGAATAGTTAAAATGGAGTTCACCTGATCAAGTGTAAAAAGCTGATGAAGAAGCGGCACATTCCATTGTTAAGTTTGACTGTCTATAAGCTCATAAACCCACCGATAGTTACTAGTATTCAGATTACCCAATCTTGTAAATCATAACTCAAAGACGGGATCCAGTTATAAGTCCATATGTTGATACTCGAACCATTACCTACTTGCCACTTAGCATTTGTCAAAACAATCTCTAACCCAATACAGATACTCTGCCATATCCAACTCGAATTAGAACTGAAAAGACGAGGGTACCCAAATATACCACAATCTTAAACTTTTCCACATACAAGTCCTCTTACCGAAAGTGATTGTCTGTGGACTGAGTCGAGACAATACAACGTATCGGTATTCACACTTTGTGTGATCGTCTATGGATACGAGATCGAGACAATACAACAATCAAAGTGTGATTACTTGATAATAGGTTCGTACTTAAACTAAAATCTATAGGATCACTATCAAGTAATACGGAGTTAACGTTTGTGTAATTTACTTTAAATTATTATAACAACAATTATAATTGCAGAAAACAAAAGTAAATGACACAGCAAGATTTTGTTAACGAGGAAACCGCAAATGCAGAAAAATCCCGGGACCTAGTCCAGAATTGAATACTGTTAGAATTAAGCCGCTATACAAAATCAAATCAACTTCGTATAGTTGAGACCAAGCAACTAAACCTATAGTTCACTTAGTTTCTTTAGTATCCATGCGCTTCCGACATTCAATAAGTGCACGCACTGGAACAATTCCTTTGGATCGTATTCCAAACAAAGAAAGGAACAACAAATGCGTTCGGTAACAACTCTATGCAATCTCAGTGATATGAGTTAGACAAAGGCTCTTCTGTTTAATCCAATAAACTCCTTTGTCGGGTTTAGATCAATCTATCCAATAACTACCAAAGTAGCAGAGTTTAGATAATGCAATCAATAATAGGATCTACCAAGATACTAAATATTGATGCTGATCTACGCAACTAATCAATCAAATCTATTAAAGATAAACCGATTATAGTTGGATCCCAGCCGATCAAGTTTTGTGCACACCAAAGATTATGAACAAATAAGAAATCTTCTTCATCTTCAAATCTTCTTAAATCTTCAATAAACACTTGCACACCACAACTTGAATCTCTTGTGATCAATCATGCACAGAACGGAGTCTGTTAACAATGGATTATCACAAGATATCTTTAGATCTACAAACAGTTCAAAAGATCCCGTCGACACTTCGATCTAGTTTGAGTGAATCTTATATCATAAGAGAAGATTCTAAAGAATAAACAAACTAGGTGCAATCAAAGTTCAACAACCGTTAGTCAATCAAATCAAATCGAAAACTAATAATACTGCAATTATCTAGTTTCCCACCAACGGTACTCATAGAGCTTCTTGATCCCACAGAAGTCTTTAAACGAGCGGTCGTAAGAGATTTCGCCTAATTAGGGTACTTCCCTCTACGAATAGACGGCTCCACCAGTAACAACACAACAAGGTAGTTTTGCTGGCTCTTAGGATAGTTTGCTCGAAATGCAAACTTGGGTATTTATAGACCAAGGAGGTTTGGACACCAAGGAATTTCCAAAACCGAAAATATTCTCAAGATATGCAATATTTCCAAATTTGGTTCTCATAATTCCTAGAAATGCTCTGTCCAATATTAACCGAAATCCTACGAGAAAATCTCGAATTAGTAAATGCACATTACCAATTTTTATTTTCCAAAGATATGCATTTGCTGGTAATTAAAAGCATATAAAATTAACAACCTTAATTAAAAGATTCTCAACTTATTTCGGTCTGGGATCTCCTTTAGAATGTCAACACCGACATTTATGGATTGAATGTATACAGGTTATCGTGCTGTTGAATTTGGGAATCAAGCGTATGTGTAATGAATTCTTGTAATTTGTTTATCCATATGATGTAAGAGTTTTGTCACTAAAATTGACAAATGGGGAGATTGTTAGAGCATAGCTCGGTTGAACCCACCAAGCATTGGTATGTCAAGTTTGGTTGTCATATTTTAGTGCACCAAAACTCATTTAAAGAGTCGCTTGATTATTTACTAGAGTCAACTTCGTATATGTTAGCTTGAAAGTATTAGGATATGAGACATTACAAGTATTACGTGAAGACTTGAAGAATGCGAAGAAGTAAGGAGCTACAACGATGACATCATCCTTCCACTTGAGGTTAGTAATATTTGACTTCAACTGTTTCATTCCCTAACGTATCTTTCAAGTCGTGCATATTGAAAACATAACTGCGAAGCTATGAATGATTATACTCTAGTTAGAAATAGTATTAAGGAATACAATACGAAATATAACGCTTATCTTTTGAACTTCGTATATAAGACATCGACATAATCGTTTGAATGCTATTGTGATTATGTATGGGTATGAGGTGGAGATTTCATCCGAGGAAACAATGTTTTACATTCGTTTAAAGGAAGTACATTCATAAACTTGTTTTGGAATCGAAAGAGAAATCGCTAGGCTTATTGGTATTTGTTATTCATTGCATATCTTTTGAATTACCAATATGTGTGATTAGTATACCGCTCATGACTTGCTTATGTTCTTGGTAAAACTATTCACAAGGCCTGACTTTTGTATTGGTATGACTTTTATTAGTGAAACCGATCTTAAGTAATCACCTGAGATGGTATGATCGATTTATTGTAATTGGTATGACCAACTCTAGTCATTGGCGAACTGATCCTAGTAAGAGGTGCAACCGATCACAAAAGGGGAATCGATCCTTGTAAGAGGTGCAACAAGTTTATAGTTATTGGGAACCGATCCTATGAATATGTGCAACACATTTTTAGTTATTGCGAACCGATCCTATGGACATGTGCAACAAATACAAGTTAGATACCATATATATGGGAACCGATCCTAGTACCTAGTCAACCAAGTTTTGGTAACTAGCGTGACTAATTCTAGTACCCGCATGGAGGTAGAACCAAAACTTGTTTTGGTAGAACCGTGAAACCCATGTTTGGTGATTTTATAGGATAATCAATCACATAGTTCTTGGAAGTCAGATGAACCAATTCTAAACTCGTTTTGGAAGTGTGGCAAATCGATTCCAAGATAGTAAATATGAAAGATGATTTACTAAGTTAAGAAGTCGACATACTTTGAACATGTGCAGTAATGTTTATCTTTTATTGTTCAAAGATATTCCTTAATAGCTAAAGGAGAATCCCGGATCGAAAGAAATTGAGAATCTTTTAATTAAGGTTTTTAGTTTTATATGCTTTTAATTTTCAACAATTAAAATGCATATCTTTAGAAAATAAAAATTGGTAATTTGCATTTACTAATTGGAGATTTTCTAATGAGATTTTCGGTCAATATTTGGACAAAGCATTTCCAGGAATTATGGAAACCGAATTTGGAAATATATTGCATATCTTGAGCATATTTTCGGTTTTGAAAATTCCTTGGTGTCCAAACTTCCTTAGTCTATAAATATTGAAGTTTGCATTTCGAGCAAACTAATCCTCAGAGCCAGCAAAACTACCTAGTTGTGTTGTTACTGGTGGAGCCGCCTATTCGGAGAGGAAAGTAACCTAATTAGGCGAAATCTCTTACGGTCGCTCGGTTTAAAGACTTCTTTGGGATTGAGAAGCTCTATTGGTACCGTTGGTGGGAAACTAGATAATTGTGGTTTATTATTAGTTTTCGATTGATTTGATTGACTAACAGTTGTTGAACTTTGATTGCACCTAGTTTGTTTATGCTTGAGAATCTTCTCTTCTGATATAAGATTCACTCAAACTAGATCGAAGTTTCGACGGGGATCTTTAGACTGTTTGTAGATCTAAAGACGTCTTGTGATAATCCATTGTTAAAAGACTCCGTTCTGTGTTTGATTGATCACAAGAGATTCAAGTTGATTGTGTGCAGGTGTTTATTGGAGATCTAAGAAGATTTGAAGACGAAGAAGATTTCTGATTTGGGTTCATAATCTTTGGTGTGCACAATACCTGTTTCGGCTGGAAAAGGATCCAACTATAATCGGTTTATCTTTGTGATAGATTTGATTGATTAGTTGAGTAGATCGGCATCAATACAACTCTTTGTGATTAAAAGTATTGATTGCAAAATCTTTACAATTACTTTGGTAGTTGTTGATAAGATAGATCTAAAGACCTGACAAAGGAGTTTATTGGGATAAACGGAACAGCCTTTTGTCGAACTCATATCACTTGATTGAAAAGAGTTGTTACCGAACAGATTTGTTGTTCCTTTACTGTTTGGAATATGAACCAAAGGAATTGTTCCAAGTGCGTGCCTTATTGCAAGTTGGAGGCGCAGGGATACATACGGAACTAGGTGAACTATAGGTTTAGTTGCTTGGTCTCAACTATACGAAGTTGGTTTAGATTTTGTATAGCGGCTTAATCCTGAGAGTATTCAATTCTGGACAAGGTCCCGGGGTTTTTTCTGCATTTGCGGTTTCCTCG
Source organism: Papaver armeniacum (assembly GCA_023531295.1). Lineage (NCBI taxonomy): Eukaryota > Viridiplantae > Streptophyta > Magnoliopsida > Ranunculales > Papaveraceae > Papaver > Papaver armeniacum. The sequence goes on along the minus strand of JAJJWW010016373.1, from coordinate 148,575 downwards.
TTAGCAAAATCTTGCTGTGTCATTTACTTTTATCTTCCGCAATTATAATTGTTGTTATTATAATTTAAAGTAAATTACACAAACGTTAATTCCTATTTACTTGATAGTAATCCTATTGTGTTTGGTTAAGTCTGAACCTTTTATCAAGTAAACATACTTCGTTGTTGTATTGTCTCGATCTTGTATCCATAGTCAATCACACAAGTTATCTTGTTGTCGTATTGTCTCGATCTCGTATCCATAGACGATCACACGAAGTGTGAACCGATTAGTTGTATTGTCTCGACTCAGTCCATGGACAATCACTTTCGAAGAAAGGACTTATATGTGGAAATTTTTTAGATTGAGGTATTTTTGGGTACCCTCGTCTTTTCAATTGGTATCAGAGCAGGCAAACATGAAAATATCTAATAATCTGTGTTTGGTGCGATCCAACCTATAAGAAATTGAATCCATGTATGATTCAGTTAACGTTATGCTAGAGTATGGATACTCAAAAGTTGAAGATGTTACCACTTCGTTAACTCATGATCCAGGAGTTGCGAAAACATCTGTGTCGTTCTCTGATGGAAAAGAAGATGTTGATAAAGAGTTGGTAAAACTCCTAAAGCCTATAAAATCTCTGTCTACTAATTAAAGTGCAGATATTAAAGACATAGTCAAATCTTCTTAAGAATGAGATCAGAGATAAAGACATTCAACTGAATATTATATCCAAAGAGAATATGGATCTCACTGTCAAGTTAGAAGCTCTTGGTAAATCTCTTACTTAAGATAAAGAGACACGTCTTATGACTCTGAATAATGATATTGTTGTGATTTCTTCTGATGTTGAGGAAACTAAAAGTCCTTGCTCGACTTTTACAGATTGTGATAAAACCGGTTTAGTCACATCTGAAACATATCAAGATGATGGTAGTTTTTCTAACTACATCAAGTCAGAAGAGGATGAGAAACCATCTTCTATATCTACTGATGATCAGACGAAATCTTGTCCAAAGGAAACTTTGAACCGATTCCATGAACGTGTTAAGGAATACAACTTCCAGTCACTTGACAGGAAACTTATACTTCTTCAAAATACGGTGGTAAAAATATTGAAAGAAGTTTCTTGTCTTAAAAACTGAAAGATCATTCCTCAGTAGAAAGACATATTATACCACTACCCGATAAGATCGACTCAAGAGAATTAGAGGAAAGAGTTGATAATCGCTTCTGTAAAAAGGTTCCTCCTCACCCATATCGAAAAAATTCTTGTTTTGATAAAGAACGACTCCAGAAGAAAGGGAAAGAGAGAATCTCTGCCAAAAGAAACAATCAGGAATTTCCGATAATTGTTTCAGATAACCATGCTGATGTGCACCATAAGGAAATCCTTAGAATGAGAAAATATTATGAAAATCTTATTAACAGAATTAAGAGAGATTTATCCATCTCTGAAAATTCTAACATCAGTACATTTTGTCCACATGATCATATCTCTAGAGTTAGAAAAGATCATTATCCTGGGAGAAAATATTTTGGGCAGAAATTCCTAAAGAGAAACATGAACTATGTTTCTGATACTCGTTGTAAGCTAGAAAATGCTTACTCCTATCGAAACTGTGCAATCTCATCCTTCTTCGTGCCCATAACTTTGGATGAGAAAGGCACATAAAAATCAAGGGCACATGATCATGGTAGTTTCTATGTTCAGTAATAAGAGATATTTAAAGAATATTCTTCTCTCAATAAAAAGAGAAATTCAAAAATTATTCCGTGTAGTTTCGGAAACCCTGTTTTTCTGAACTAAATATATTCTTATCTAAATAAGAAAAAATCCTCTCGAAGGTATTGTGTCTTCCCTTGGTAAAACGTTTTGATAAGCATGTCTCCTATAATTCGCAGTGTTACAAGGAGTAATAAAAGGGAAGCACGAAAGGTGAGAAACTGTCAAGGATTGGTCTCAAAACGAAGATTCAGGAAGATTGTCTCTAGAATCGCATGTGATCATAACACTGATAGGATCTCAAGAAGAGTCATGTCTTTTTGCTTTCAATAATTCAGACCTTACCAAGTGGTTTCCCACAGATGGTATGTGTGAAGTTATGCATGGGTTTGAAGAACTCATAGGAAATCTTTTTACTTTGGTTCAAGATCATGATGGACTAAATGTTAAAATAAAGAGACAAAAAGTGAGCTTGCTGACTTGAAGCTACAAGTTGAAGAACTCGGAAAATGGAAAGTGGTTGCAGACAAGTCTCTTAAGACATGCCTCAAAAGTTTGAACACTGAAGAAACCTCAGTGAACAACAAGAGCACCACTAGAGATTAAGTTATATGCTGTAATACTTAATCCAGGAAAAATAGACATCAGTTCTTGATTTCTTTCAATAATTGTATTAGGTCTATTATGAATAAAACTATCTTATTATGAATAAAATTATTAGTTTATAATTTTTCTTGTGATAGTTTTTGGTTTACATAGCATGTGCTTGAATGTTTTATCTTATTGCTATGTATGTTTATGGGATGTTTGATTTCCGTTTTCATGACCTTAATATTCGATCTCATATGTTGTGAACCCTTATGGTTTGGGTGACTTTTTGGTTTAGCAGGATTAAGTTCTAGCCCATGTTGGTAGGCTTTATCAAAGGATCATGAGGGGTTCTGATTGAAACAATATGTGAAAAAGTCACAATATGTTGAATCGTTTGGTTTAGCATAAAAGTATATGTGTTTCGGGGTTTCAACTATTGCATGGCATAAGTTAAAATCGGTTTTCAACCTTTCTCTAGTAAAGGTTGGTTGTTGTTGTTCTTTTGTCTTGCAAGAGGATGACAACATAGTGATATTTTGGTATCAATTCTCCCTGGTAGAAGAAGATGCAAACATATTGGATAAGAGGATGCGCAATTTGAGGTAACGACTTTGTTAGTTAATCGTTTTCCTGTTTAAGAAAAGGCTGATTTTATTGCATTATGTATTGCTTTTGCTTAACAAAATTTCGGTACAATTGATGTTTATTCCATTATTTGTGTATGGATATGTGTGTGTGATTCAATTGTTTCCGGTTAAGAAAAATTATTGTTATCTTGCTTTATTGTTTGGTATCAATCGTTTAGGCTTACAAAATTTCGGTGCAATTGCGGTGCTTTAATGTCTATGTTGTTTCAATTGCTTCCGGTTGAGGTAAATAATTATGCAAGTTGACTTATTTGGTTTGTATGAATTGTTTATGGCTTAACAAAAGAAAAGGTTTTTGGGATGAATTGTTTAGTCCAATTTGATTCCAGATAAGAGAAACTAAGTTAATTCTGATCTTAGTTAGACTTATCAAAGTGGAGGTTTCAGTTATTCAAGTCTAATCGAATGCCTTAACAAGAAATGCTAGTTAACTAACCTAGTACTTGTCTTGTTTAAAAGTGAAAGGTCTAAGTTATATGTATAATTAGAGCCTGGTGAGAAAAATAGAGTTAATTCTGATCTTCATTTTGGTCTAATCGAACAAGCGATTGTAATTGTGCAATCGGTTTAGCAAATGAACTAAGGTGCTTAGTTGATTTTTGGTTTGCTAAACTATTAGGGAAAATTGCTTCGGGCAATTGTTTCCTTGGTAACATATCAAAACAAAATTATTGTGTAGTTTCGGTTTTGATATTGGTTATCAAAAATGGTGTGTGGAACCCTCGTGCTTAACTCTTATAGGTTGCAAGTCTTGTGAGATTTGTAAAATCCTTTCGGTTTGTCCTTTATTTGCTCGTACCTTTGTCATTTTGTGACAAAAGGGGGGAGAAATATATGGAGTAAACAAGTGGTATTGATATTGATTTGGTATCACTAAGGTAAAGGACATTGGTGCTTAAACGTTATATCTAACGAAAGAGTAAAGCATAGACTAAGGGGGAGTAGCATATCATATTGATACTTGTAGTTACATGGACTACAAAGGGAATAACAAAAACGTGCGGATTGAAAATCTACCTATCTTACCTTTAGGGGGAGTATTAGCTTTGTTATTATAATGTCAACAACGACATTAATGGATTGAATGTATACAGGTTATTGTGCTGTTGAATTTGGGAATCAAGCGTATGTGTAATGAATTCTTGTAATTTTTTTATCCATATGATGTAATAGTTTTGTCACTAAAATTGACAAATGGGGAGATTGTTAGAGCATAGCTCGGTTGAAACCACCAAGCATTGGTATGTCAAGTTTGGTTGTCATATTTTAGTGAACCAAAACTCATTTAAAGAGTCGCTTGATTATTTACTAGAGTAAACTTCGTATAGGTTAGCTTGAAAGTATTAGGATATGAGACATTACAAGTATTACGTGAAGACTTGAAGAATGCGAAGAAGTAAGGAGCTACAACGACGACATCATCCTTCCACTTGAGGTTAGTAATATATTTTACTTGAACTGTTTCATTCCCTAACGTATCTTTCAAGTCGTGCATATTGAAAACATAACTGCGAAGCTATGAATGATTATACTCTAGTTAGACGTAGTATTAAGGAATGCAATACGAAGTATAACGCTTATCTTTTGAACTTCGTATATAAGGCATCAACATAATCGTTTGAATGCTATTGTGATTATGTATGGGTATAAGGTGAAGATTTCATTCTAGGAAACAATGATTTACATTCGTTTAAAAGAAGTACATTTATAAAAAAAAATTGTGAATCGAAAGGGAAACCGCTAGGCTTATTGGTATTTGTTATTTATTGCATATCTTTTGAATTACAATTATGTGTGATTAGTATAACTGCTCATGACTTGCTTATGTTCTTGGTAAAACTATTGACAAGGCCTGGCTTTTGTATTGGTATGACTTTTATTAGTGAAACTTATCTTAAGTAATCACCTGGGATGGTATGATCGATTTATTGTAATTGGTATGACCAACTCTAGTCATTGGGGAATAGATCCTAGTAAGAGGTGCAACCGATCGCAAAAGGGGAATCAATCCTTGTAAGAGGTGCAATAAGTTTCTAGTTATTGGGAACCGATCCTATGAACATGTGCAACACGTTTTTAGTTATTGGGAACCGATCCTATGGACATGTGCAACAAATACAAGTTAGATACCATATATATGTGGGAACCGATCCTAGTACCTAGTCAACCAAGTTTTGGTAACTAGCGTGAATAATTCTAGTACCCACATGGAGGCTGGTAGAACCGAGAAACCCATGTTTGGTGATTTGATAGGATAATCAATCACATAGTTCTTGGAAGTCAGATGAACCAATTCTAAACTCGTTTTGGAAGTGTGGCAAATCGATTCCAAGATAGTAAATATGAAAGATGATTTACTAAGTTAAGATGTCGACATAATTTGAATATGTGCAGTAACGCTTATCTTTTATTGTTCAAAGATATTCCTTAATAGCTAAAGGAGAATCACGGATCGAAATAAATTGAGAATCTTTTAATTAAGGTTTTTAGTTTTATATGCTTTTAATTTTCAACAATTAAAATGCATATCTTTAGAAAATAAAAATTGGTAATTTGCATTTACTAATTGGAGATTTTCTAATGAGATTTTCGGTCAATATTTGGACAAAGCATTTCCAGGAATTATGGAAACCGAATTTGGAAATATATTGCATATCTTGAGAATATTTTCGGTTTTGGAAATTCCTTGGTGTCCAAACTTCTTTGGTCTATAAATATTGAAGTTTGCATTTCGAGCAAACTAATCCTCAGAGCCAACAAAACTACATAGTTGTGTTGTTTCTGGCGGAGCTGCCTATTCGGGGAGGAAAGTAACCTAATTAGGCGAAATCTCTTACGGCCGCTCGGTTTAAAGACTTCTTTGGGATTGAGAAGCTCTATTAGTACCGTTGGTGGGAAACTAGATAATTGCGGTTTATTATTAGTTTTCGATTGATTTGATTGACTAACGGTTGTTGAATTTTGATTGCACCTAGTTTGTTTATGCTTGAGAATCTTCTCTTCTGATATAAGATTCACTCAAACTAGATCGAAGTTTCTACGGGGATCTTTAGACTGTTTGTAGATCTAAAGACGTCTTGTGATTGTTAACAGACTCCATTCTGTGTGTGATTGATCACAAGAGATTCAAGTTGATTGTGTGCGGGTGTTTATTGAAGATCTAAGAAGATTTGAAGACGAAGAAGATTTCTGATTTGGGTTCCTAATCTTTGGTGTGCACAATACTTGTTTTGGATGGAAAAGGATCCAACTATAATCGGTTTATCTTTGTGATAAATTTGATTGATTAGTTGAGTAGATCGGCATCAATACAATTGTTTGTGATTAAAAGTATTGATTGCAAAATCTTTACAATTACTTTGGTAGTTTTTGAAAAGATAGATCTAAGGACCTGGCAAAGGAGTTTATTGGGATAAACGTAAGAGCCTTTTGTCGAACTCATATCACTTGATTGAAAAGAGTTGTTACGAACATATTTGTTGTTCCTTTACTGTTTGGAATAAGAACCAAAGGAAATGTTCCAAGTGCGTGACTTATTGCAAGTTGGAGGCGCAGGATACAGACGAAACTAGGTGAACTATAGGTTTAGTTGCTTGGTCTCAACTATACGAAGTTGGTTTAGATTTTGTATAGCGGCTTAATCATGAGAGTATTCAATTCTGGACAAGGTCCCGGGGTTTTTCTGCATTTGCGGTTTCCTCGTTAAAAATATCTTGTTGTGTCATTTACTTTTATTTTCCGCAATTATAATAATTATTATTATAATTTAAAGTAAATTACACAAACGTTAATTCCTATTTACTTGATAGAAATCCTATTGTGTTTAGTTAAGTCCGAACCTTTTATCAAGTAAACATACTTCGTTGTTGTATTGTCTCGATCTTGTATCCATAGTCAATCACACAAGTTATCTTTTTGTCGTATTGTCTCTATCTCGTATCCATAGACGATCACACGAAGTGTGAACTGATTAGTTGTATTGTCTCGACTCAGTCCTAGACAACCACTTTCCAAGAAAGGACTTATAGGTGGAAAAGTTTTAGATTGAGGTATTTTTGGGTACCCTCGTCTTTTCAATTGGTATCAGAGCATGCAAACACGAAAAGACGAGGGTACCCAAAAATACCTCAATCTAAAACTTTTCAACCTTTAAGTCCTTTCTTCGAAAGTGATTGTCTATAGACCGAGTCGAGACAATACAACTAATCGGTATTCACACTTTGTGTGATCGTCTATGGATACGAGATCGAGACAATAAAACAATCAAAGTGTGATTACTTGATAATAGGTTCGGACTTAACCAAACTCTATAGGATCACTATCAAGTAATACGGAGTTAACGTTTGTGTAATTTATTTTAAATTATAATAAAAACAATTATAATTGTGGAAAACAAAAGTAAATGACACAACAAGATTTTGTTAACGAGGTAACCGCAAATGCAAAAAAAACCCGGGACCTAGTCCAGAATTGAATACTCTCATAATTAAGCCGCTATACAAAATCAAATCAACTTCGTATAGTTGAGACCAAACAACTAAACCTATAGTTCACCTAGTTTCTTAAGTATCCCTGCGCTTCCGACATTCAATAAGTGCACGCACTGGAACAATTCCTTTGGATCGTATTCCAAACAGTAAAGGAACAACAAATTTGTTCGGTAACAACTCTATTCAATATCAGTGATATGAGTTAGACAAAGGCTCTTCTGTTTAATCCAATAAACTTCTTTGTCGGGTTTAGATCAATCTATCCAACAACTACCAAAGTAGCAGAGTTTAGATTATGCAATCAATAATAGGATCTACCAAGATACTAAATATTGATGCTGATCTATGCAAATAATCAATCAAATCTATCAAAGATAAACCGATTATAGTTGGATCCCGGCCGATCAAGTTTTGTGCACATCAAAGATTATGAACCCAAATAAGAAATCTTTTTCATCTTCAAATCTTCTTAAATCCTCAATAAACACTTGCACACCACAACTTGAATCTCTTGTGGTCAATCACACACAGAACGTAGTCTGTTAACAATGGATTATCACAAGATATCTTTAGATCTACAAACAGTTCAAAAGATCCCGTCGACACTTCGATCTAGTTTGAGTGAATCTTATAACATAAGAGAAGATTCTCAAGAATAAAAAAACTAGGTGCAATCAAAGTTCAACAACCGTTAGTCAATCAAATCAAATCGAAAACTAATAATACTGTAATTATCAAGTTTCCCACCAACGGTACTCTTAGAGCTTCTTGATCCCACAGAAGTCTTTAAACGAGCGGTCGTAAGAGATTTCGCCTAATTAGGGTACTTTCCTCTCCGAATAGACGGCTCCACCAGTAACAACACAACAAGGTAGTTTTGGTGGCTCTTAGGATAGTTTGCTCGAAATGCAAACTTGGGTATTTATAGACCAAGGAGGTTTGGACACCAAGGAATTTCCAAAACCGAAAATGTTCTCAAGATATGCAATATTTCCAAATTTGGTTCTCATATATGTCCAATATTAACCGAAATCCTACTAGAAAATCTCGAATTAGTAAATGCACATTACCAATTTTTATTTTCCAGAGATATGCATTTTAATTGCTGGTAATTAAAAACATATAAAATTAACAACCTTAATTAAAAGATTCTCAACTTATTTCGGTCCGGGATCTCCTTTAGTTATTAAGGAATATCTTTGAACAATAAAAGATAAGAGTTACTGAACATGTTCAAAGTATGTCGACATCTTATTTCTTTGTAAATCCTCTTTCATATTTACAATCTTGGAACTGATTATACCACACTTCCAAACAAGTTTAAAACCGATTCATCTGATTTCCAAGAACTATGTGATTGATCAAATCAACACACTAATCATGGGTTTACGGTTCTACCAAACACAAGGATCGGTTCTACCTTAATATGGTTACTCGGGACCGGTTACATCGCTTACCATATTGGTTACATCAATTTCCAGGACCGGTTACCATATTCTCATGGTATTACTTGTGATCGGTCACACCAGTTACCAGGATCGGTTACACCAATTACCAGGACCGGTTACACCAATTACAAGGATCGATTACACATTCTTTTGTGATCGGCCATACCAATTACTAGGATCGGTTACACCAATTACTAGGATCGGTCACACCAATTACAAATATCGATCATACCATCTTAGGTGATTACTTAGGATCAATTACACTAATAAAAGTCATATCAATACATAAGTCAGGCATTGTGACTAGTTTTACCAAGATATATAACAAGCTATGATCGGTTCTACTAACTCACACATATTGGTAATCCAAAGATATGCAATGAATAACAATACCAATAAGCCTAGCGATTTCCCTTTCGATTCATAAAACAAGTTCATGAATGTACTTCCTTTAAACGAATGTAAATATTGTTTCCTAGGACGAAATCTTCACCCATACCCATACACATAATCACAATAGCATTCATACGATTATGTCACTGTTTTATATACGAAGTTCAAAAGATAAGCGTTATACTTCGTATTGTAATTCCTTAACACTATGTCTACTAGAGTATAATCATTCACAGCTTCGCAGTTATGTTTTCAATATATCACGACTTGAAATATATGTTTGGAATGAAACAGTTCAAGTCAAAATATTACTAACCTCAAGAGGAAGGATGATGTCGTCGATGTAGCTTGTTACTTCTTCACATTCTTCAGGTATTCGAGTAATACTTGTAACCTTTCTAGCCTAACCTATACGAAGTTGTCTCTAGTACATAATCAAGCAACTCTTTAATTGAGTTTTGATTCACTAAAATATGACAACCAAACTTGACATACCAACGCTTGGTGGGTTCAACCGAGGTATGCTCTAACAAGAACTTAGAAGTTTCAGGTGGAGGAGAAAATTACAATTCATTATAAGGAAAGTGCTCTCCTTTCAACAACTTTGACCATAAAGCATCTTGGTTATGTAATAATTGCCAGCCCAGTTTGGCAAGAAAAGCTAAGTTGTAATTAGGGGTGCACATATCCTACCCATACCCGCTATTTCTACCCTACCCGCCACTATTTTACCCGTATCCTATCCTACCCATCAAACGATGGGTAGGGTGACGGTTAAACATTTCTTACCCGTCGTTAAATGGGTAGGGTGACGGATAAAACTCGAAATTATCCTACCCTACCCACCTACTTGCGAATAACTGAAGTGAATCCATAAGCCTTGCATTGTGTTCATCTCCTTCCTATTTGTTTCGTAATTTTGAAACATATCAGGGGTAAAAAGTGAAGCTATTTTTTTCACTTTCATATCTCTTATCTTTTCCAAATCCAAAGATTTAAAACCAAATCGAAGCAAAGTCGAAACCCTTTCTCCCTGTTCCCAAATCAAACTCCGCTCCAAATCTAGCTGGAGAACCACTCAATTGGAATTTTCAACGAAACCCTTTTTTCTGTCAATACCATCTTCATCTAAACTCGTCTTAAAACTCAGCTCCATCTCCATCTAACGAGGAATTAGAACATGTCAATTGAGGTTCGATTATGTTGTGAACTTGAGGATTTTGTTTGATTTATCTACTAATTTCATAATCTGCATGTTTGATTTTCGAAAGGGAAGACAGACTATTCTGAATCATTAACTCATTCTCATGATTTTAGTCTTTGTACTATGAAATCAAACCCTAATTCAATCATGTACCCTAATAGAGTATCAAATTGGTTTCATCAAATTGTTGTCCTGTTGACTTGCATTGATGCTTTTATTCTGCAATGAGTGTATCATCGAACTGTTGTCCTGTTACGTGTATGTGTTACTAGTTATGGCCTGTCTTAATGCCGAGGTTGGATTTGAACAGTATACTGATTAAGTTCGTTTCTTTTTTGTGAAGCATGTATCATAGAGTTTGCTCAAGAACTTAGGAGCTTGACATTCAGCGTCGTTGCTGATGGATCAAAGTAAGTACTTTCTTGGCTGATGTTTCTATAACTTTAATGGGTAACTTTTTGAATCTCATTGACGGATCCACCTACAGATTTCTTGTTAAATGTACTTAAATCACGATAAGGAGTTATGAATTCTTACCACTTTCTGAAAGTTTTACAAGTAGACATCTCTATGGAGTTGTTCGCTTTATCTGATACCCTGCTTTATCTGAGTTTTGCACTTATTGAGTACTTGGAGAATATAAGAAGTCATAGTCTTTGACATTGTTTCACAATTTTGAAATTTTATTGTTTCTTAAGTTTGTTGCCTAGACAAATTTAGGTTCGGAAGATAAGAGTCATTGTGCTAGATGTTAATATTCCAACATAAAAGAAAGTCGGAAAAGCAGAATAATTTTAGATCTGTACGATCAAAACATGTTGAATGAAAAGCTTTAGAACCATGAATAGTCCTGCAATTAATGATATGGAATCTGCTTTTAACTTAGTTTTGTAGTAGCAATGAATTGGAATCAGCTTTTGACTTAGAAATTTAGGTAGCGTCGTTCTGCTGTCCTTTGCAAGTAGTAAAACTCTGCCTCATTTACACTGTTTGAGCACATTTTTCTTTGTGTACCTTATCCAATGTAGTGCTTGTCCATAGGGTATTAGTATTTTAATTAATCATCTGTGATTTTTTTGTTTTTGTTTCTTCTTGAAATTGTAAAGCTGTCTTGTTCTTCTTACTGTTTATAAATTTCGGGTGGTGGTATCAACTGCAATAATGGTCACTTACTAGTAGTTGAATTGTTTTCTTTATTATCATTGCTTGATGCATAGTATACGAGTATGTACGGTTGTACTGCCTCTTTAATAACAAAACATCCAAATCCATGTGCTAAAATTATACACTCTCTATGGCCTATGCTTGTCTTTACTATTTCTTGGTCGGTGCTTTACATGTTGCCATATCCATCTTACAAATTTGGTATGGCCTTTACTTACAATTGTCTGACACATCTTTTAGTTTTGTTATACTTCAATTTCACGATTTCAATATGCCACAACTGCAAAAAGGGATAAAAGCTTATCATCATGGACCACTGCAGAACTGCTTTTAAACACTGTTTAGCCACCCATTCTGCACATGCCTCCATTGCCAGTTGCATTTCTCCCGTTGTAAATACACTACACTACCAACATATGCACGTTTGTGTTCATTTAGTTTGCAAAGTGGTTCAAGTGTTTGTAGTAATTTACAGATTTTTATGTTGATTGCCTTTATCCGTTCTTTTGCAGATTTATTTGGTGATCTTAGTACTTATTCCATCATCGTAGATGATGATTGAAGAAGAATGTCATATGAAAAGCTTTTGGTGATGATACTAATGCTTTTACAGGACCCTACCATCAATTTTTTATCCAACTCTTGCTTATATTATCGTTAATTCTCTGTTGCTTACTATTGAAAAGAGAATTGCTCTTTTGGTGCTCAGCTTGTGCCCTGTAGAAGCTCTTTCTAAATTCTGGTTGAGTTATTAGGCTGGTTTTCAAGATGATATTGTTATCTGCATTTGGTAGCTTTCGTTTTCATCAGAATTTCTACTTTTTGTATTGTTTTTCCCTGTCATTGTCATATCTGTTTTTTAATCTTTCCAGCTAATATTCACAAGTGTTTGACAATTGGTTCTACTGGTGGAAGGAGGGTAGACTCTAAACTTGCAGAGTGGTCCAGCTCCCCTTCCCTGGCATCCATGAATCCCTTCCCCATTGATACCTATTCTGACTGTCAGACTAAAAAAAAAAAAAAAAAAAAAAAAAAAAACGGTTATACCCGCTACCCTACCCGACCCGACCCACCATTAAATGGGTAGGGTAGGGTCTTACCCGTTTAATGGCAGGTAGGGTGGCGGGTAAAAAAATTCTTACCCGCCATTAAGCGGGTAGGGTGGCGAAATATGCCATATCCTACCCACCCTACCCGTTATGCAACCCTAGTTGTAAGTACTTAAAATTTTAAGGCCTAATCCACCAAACCTTTTAGGTAAACATACCTTTTTCCAGGAGATGAACTTCTGAGAATGAGGGTTGTTTTAATTGTTCCACCAATAATTTCTCTGAATCCTGTCCATTTGTTGGATAGTAGATTCAGGTAATTTAAAAATCTGCATCTGATACATGCCCGTGGTGCTTAGAACAGAATGCACTTGCTTAGTTCTTCCAGCTTGATTAACAATTTTACTCTCCCAACCCTGCAACTTATTATACATGTTATCAGTTATAACTTGACAATTTATGCATGGATTTGTGCATAAGAAGCGGTATACCCAAACATATCTCCTAATCCCATGATTTTAATACCAAGAATACTAGTTATACTAGACTTATGAGCATTAGAAGTATGTTTACCAAAAAACAAAGTTTATTTTTGCATATTTATAACTTGACTTGAAGCTTCCCCAAAGATGTAAAACAAATGTTGAAGATGTCTCATCTGAGAAGAATCAGCTTGAAAAAATAACAAACAATCATCTGCAAAAAACAGATGATTGATTGAGGGACAGTGGCGATTAATTTTAATTCGTGAAAGACAAACTTAATTAATATTAAGTCGTAGAAGACGAGAGAAAGCTTCCATGATTAAAATAAATAAATAAGGAGAGAGTGGATCTCCTTGACGAATACCCCGAGTCAGAGAAAAAGTCGAAGAAGCACTACCATTAATCAGAATAGAGATATTTGACGTAGAGATGCATTGCGCAATTAAGGTAATCCATTCCGTATGAAAACCCAGTTGAAGAAAAATAGAAAGCAAAAAGAAATCTTGTTTCGAGATGAAAGTGATAATATAATGAAATTATCACCTATTCACCTTTCCAACTTTGAACTCAGTTGGACATTGCCGATTTAAATCGGTAACACATCCCGTTGTAACACCAGTACTACCCGATTGACCCATACCTTCAACGATCATGGGTAAGTTATATCCATACACAAGACTAACATCGTTGACGATTTAACTACCTAGATCTATTGTGAATTCTGCTAGTGTTGTCGGTGGTGTTGCTCCTGTTTTGTTACAACCAAACTTGACATACGCTCTAACAATTAGGTGTGGTCTAATTATGTTTATCGAAAATTTATCCAATCAGAAAGCCTCTCATTTTAAAGGCAATCAAACATATGTTAACATAAACGCCACAAATCGAACACTAGAAATAACCGCAAAAAGAACTAAAGTAAAATATAAAGTACGACGAATTTGGATAGCGAGAGGGATAAATATTTCAAATTTCATCTTTTTCGGATTTCAACTTCTTCATCACTCAACGAAAGAAGGATTGCATCATTCATTCGACTTTACAAACATTAGAAAATTAATTCATCAATCCTATATGGGTCTTAATCAATTTAATTAAACCCCAGTTCATTTGTCCATAATACTATAATGGAATGTTTTTAACTAAAACCTCCGATTAATGTTGTACCAAGTATTGCACCACCCATAAGAGAATCAATAGATTATAACATAATATACACATGAAAATTCAAGATTTTATCAGTTTTTTGTAAAATATTGATTGGCAAAATATAGTACATAGTATGATATTAAAACCGATAAAAATCTAAACAAGAAATGCCAAGGAATCAGATAAAGATAACCAGTTAGAATATGTATAAGGGAAAAAAATGAAGGTGGTTATTTTTCATTTTCAATTGAGATGAGCACAATAATTAAAGTAAGTAATATGGACCATCAAACATATAAAGAATATAAAAAAGTATGAATACGAACTGCAAAAAATTTACACAATATCAAAAGTTAGAGAGAGATTGGAAAAATAGGAAATTTAATTAATTATTTATTGATGGATGATGTTGATTATGTTCATCATTACTCTGATGTAGATGAACCAAATTGAAATATAATAGAAGGTAAGGAAAATAAGGCTGCTTAACATGAAAAGACATCTAACATGCTAGCTAGCTATGGAGAAGTACTAAAGATAAAACAAATTTTGTTTACTGTCTACAATTTTCCAAAAAAAGTTAAAAATAAAAATAAAAATAAAAATAAAAATAAAAATAAAAATAAAAAATACTTAAATTGGATAAAAAAAGCAAAGGATTCTTAAGAAAACATAAATATGAAAAGCAATTGAAAGCAAAGCAATTCTTTTTCTTGAGCAACAAGAAATTCAACTATACAAAAATATAAGGTCGTTGAAATAAAAAATGTATACAACATGGACTTTAATTTTTCTGAATTAGCTGCCACGTATTGGCTTCACTTACTGATTTAGTAAATTAGGATATTTAATTTTTAATTTGGCTTTTTTTTATTATTATTTTATTTTCAGAATTAGATGTTATATTAATTGTATCATTCCTTAAAATATCACAACTTTTGAATATTTAAAGAACGCGAAATTGGGGATATAAAAAAGAATTGGGGATATAAGAAAATGATAAAAACCAGATCCAAATATAAAATCAAGGTCACCCCTTATCTCGGCATTTTAATAATGCCTAATCTACCCCTCACTAATCAGGATTAGTGATTAATAATCATTAGTAAAATCATAAGATTTTTGATAGATGATTAGTGTGTGTTTTTATTTGATTTTGGGTGAGTGAGGTGAGAGTAGAAGGAGAGAAAAAGTATTTGAGAGGGAACTTTTTGGGGGAAATGGAGGATGATTGTGAAGAGAGAATTGTTCACGAGAGGTTGAAAATTTGATTTTTTTTTTGAATCCACCATTTTTGTAGCTGAAAAAGCTAGGTACCGGCATGGACGTGGTATGAATACCATGCCGGAACCATTCTTACCTGGGCATGGTATTCATACCATGTACCATGCCTAAGACCGAGCTTATCCCCATTTTGATTCAAGCCGACATAGTATTCAACCCAAAAACTATGCCTAGATGCAGTTTATTTTTTCGAACGCTATGCGGGGGTCCGGGGGATCCGGGCGTAGTATTCAACCCAAAAACTATTCCGTTTTGAATTTTTTTCTGGTTTTCAGTCCACTGCCGGCACAGATAGTTAATTCTCGAGCATGCCGGTACTGCTACCGGCATGGTATGTTGCTTGAATTTCTTTGCCGGCACATGATGTAAAGTATCCAGAAACTTAAATATTTTTTCTACTTGACTACCGACATTGATAGATTTCTATCGAGCATGCCGGTATTTAGTTACGGCATTGAATGTTAGTTACCAAGCATGCCGGCACCGATTTAAAGCATGGTCTTCATCAATTCCGGCATGGTCTTCATCACTTCCGTGATGTAAAAAAATATTCCGTTTTGAATTTTTTCTCGTTTTAATCAGTCCGATTCCGAACACGATTAGTTAATTCTCGAGCATGCCGGCACCGGTTTCCGGCATAGTATGTTGCTTTAATTTTTATGCCTAGGCACATGATGTAAAGTATGCGAGAAAGTTGAATTTTTTTTTCACTTGACTACCGGCATTGATAGATTTCTATTGAGCATGCCGGTACTTAGTTACGGCATTGAATGTTAGTTACCAAGCATGCCGGCACCAGTTTTCGGCATGGTCTTCATCAATTCCGGCATGGTCTTCATCACTTGCACCATGATCTTCATCACTTCCGAATTAAAAAAAAAAAAAACGTTTCCAAAGTAAGGAGCCGACAGAGAAGGAGAAGAGAATTTGAAAGAGAGTGGGGAGAGTTTAGAATTTGAAAGGGAATGGGGAATATTTGGGTTTCAAAACTCTAACCCTGAAAGAGATTAATAAGAAGTGGAGATGGAAATGGGGGATATGACTTTGTTTTTTGATTTTTATTTTGAAGGGAGGATATTTTAGTATTTTTGCACCCTAAAACCACCCCTTAGCAGACACTATTGGTTGGGGGAAGTAATTCATATCCCCCAATTAGTTTTTTTATCCTCAATTTCGTGAAATATCAAGAATTTTTTTACTACCCATATCTAGTCATGTCGACTAAACTTAGATAATGAATAAAATTATACTTGCATGAGTTTCCTGTTTCACATATTAGAGACCAAGAGTGCTCTAGTTTTCTACGTTGACTAAAGGTATCGAAAAACACCAATGATTTATATTAAAAAGCTATGTATTGTACAGTTTAAATAAGAACGTGCGAATTACTTCCTCCAACCAATAGTGTCTGCTAAGGGGTGTTTTTGGGGGGCAAAAATACTAAAATACCCTTCCCTCAATATAAAAATCTAAAAACTTAAAATAAAAAAACAAAATCATATCCCCCATTTCCATCTTCACCGCCGGCATTCTCGTTAGGGTTAGGGCTTTGAAACCTAAATACTCCACACTTTGAAAACGATTTTTCTTTTTTTACATTCAGAAGTGATGAAGACCATGTCGGTAGTGATGAAGACCATGCCGGAAGTGATGAAGACCATGTCGGAAATAAATTTTTTTACATCGCCGGAATTGATGAAGACCATGCCGAAAAATGGTGCCGGCATGCTTGGTAACTAACATTCAATGCCATAACTAAATGCCAGCATGCTCGATAGAAATCTATCAATGCCGATAGTCAAGTGCAAAAAAAAATCAATTTTCTGGATACTTTACATCATGTGCCGGCAAAGAAATTTAAGCAACATACTATGCCGTTAGCAGTACCGGCATGCTCGAGAATTAACTAACCGTGCCGGCAGGTCGAATACAGCCAGGAGGGGCTACCCCCCCACCCCCACCCCGGATAGTGGCAAACATTTATTTCCAACAAATACCGGCATGGATGGACGACCGACAACAACGCTGGCACACTGCCGGCTTGCCATTCAAAATGGGGGATATTTTAGGCCGGCATGGACGTAGTATGGATATCATGCATTAATGGTGCTGCCAGCATTGTATTCATGCTACGTCCATGCTGGCACCGCGCTATTTCAGCTGCAATAATGGTGGATTCAAAGAAAAAAAATCAAATTTTCAACACATTGGCACCTTTACCTGAGTATTGGGAGTGCTTGTATGTTGAACTAGTTTACTCACTTGGGTTGGTTCTTAAAGAAACTCTCCATGCTCATAAAAATCATCATCTAAGGGTGTTGGTTCCACAAATACTTGCAATTGTGAGTTGTTGTCATTAGCAGAAGATTGAAGATATGCTTCTTGTTGTAGTTGAGCTAAAGATTCAGCAACAATTCTATCTTCACAATCATCCTCCATTTTCACCAAAAAAAGTTCCCTCTCAATTTTTTTCCTCCTTCTACTCTCACGTCACTCACCCAAATACAAATAAAAATACACACTAATCATTTATCAAATAATCTTATGATTTTACTAATTATAATTAAGCACTAATCCTGATTAGTGAGGGGTAGATTAGGTATTAGGTAAAATACTTAGATAAGGGGTGACCCTGATTTGATATTTGGATCCAGTTTTTGTCCTTTTTCTCTATCCCCCAATTAGTTTAAGTATCTCCCAATCGCGCGTTCTTAAATAAATGACCAAATACTAAAATGAGAGGAAATTTCTCAGTATTATCCGAATATGATTTGTGAATCTAAAAAAGATTGGATTAAAAATTATTATAATATATATGTACATCGAAAAGAGAAGACAAAAACACGAAATGACAAAGTTTAGCCAATATCAAATATTAAACAAAGACTGCAATGACATCACGTTCGGCCAATTTTTAGAATGACAGTAACGAAACCAACAATGCATGGAAGAAATTCTACAACTCATCTATTGTCACGTGACAGTAAAATGCTTGAAGCTTATTTACTAGGGAAAATTTTCATAGAAGATTCAGAGTCTCATGCGGGAGGAGGTGCAAAAGAATTACAGAGACATCTTTGCAGCATTAAAAATAATAGACAATT
This sequence comes from Papaver armeniacum, assembly GCA_023531295.1. Lineage (NCBI taxonomy): Eukaryota > Viridiplantae > Streptophyta > Magnoliopsida > Ranunculales > Papaveraceae > Papaver > Papaver armeniacum. The sequence continues at coordinate 129,859 of JAJJWW010016373.1, read as the reverse complement.
TCTGTTTTCCATATGTTGTTTTGAAGAAGAAAATACTAAAATAAATAGACGGAGAAGTGATTTTACTCCTTGGAAAACAAGTAACAAAATAGATATATAGAACCCACGATAATATGAGTATTTCCCTAAACAATGGATCTGAAGAGGAAATAGAAGAATTTGGGAATATTATCACAAAGATAAACGAAAAGTAAATTAAAAAAAAAAACTAGAACGTAGGATGTTAACGTTCAAAGAACGTCTACAAAAAGAAATGCAGTGTAAGCATGGATAAAATTCGGGATCGAGAGGAAAAAATATGCAAAGAAATTTTTACAGTGTATGAAACCGAAAAAAGAATATGGAAAATCGAGCACAATTCAAAGACATATATATTTGGTTTCGGGTTGAACGACTAGCTGAAGTCAAATATGAATAAATGGTAATGTCATGCTGTGTTTTACGTTAAATTTTATGGTTGTCGTCATGTCGTTTCTTAATCAACATATATTACTTCTTTGTATTTTGGTTGAACGCGATATGCGTACAAATGCAGGCTACAATAGGTATGAATATATATGTACCTATCTAGGGATTTTAATTAATTTTTATTTTTTGTGGGGGATTATTGATTACTCTTTTTCAAGGGTTAAATTTTTTCATATGCAATTTTATTAATGAGTTTCTGCAAATTTTAAAATAGAATCATATTACTCGAAGAGTTTTTTTGTTAGTTGTTAGTATTCAAATTGTTTTGCTAATATCAAACCTTTTAAAACTTGTCTCTCCGTTGAAGGAATATGATTGATTTAGTTCAAAACAATTGCTACAATATACACTTTTGAATATGCGATGTCTGCTCTTTTAAGTATAACTCATTCTTTTTGAAATAGTATACCAATCCTTTTTTATGTGTATAATTGACTAAGTTCTAGTCTTTTTAAAGTATTTGGATACATTAGTTAAGTCGTAATGTTTTTAATGTATTGCACAAATAAATAAAGTATGCATATTTAAGACGAAAATGAGAGGTTGAGACGGGGATGTAAGGCCACAATGATACCTAGTAATATATAAATCAATATGTATATTGCAACAATATATTATAGTTTGATCATATATATTATATTATACACGATATAATAAATCAAATATTATATTAATATATTACATATTATATTAAGTTTATATATTATATTAATTATATTTTTATTATATATTAATATTGTTATAGTAGTATTAAGTTATATTAATTACTAACATAGTAAGTTAATATATTAAGTTATAATATGTTAGTATTAACTTACATATTGTTTTAGTAACTTAGTAACTTATATTAAGTTAATAACAAGCACCGACTTCTCCTATGTGTGTAGCATTGCAACTTATAAAATCACTTGTAGTATCCTCGCATAATAATAATCCTCGCATAATAATAATCCACTGATTTTGCTCTCTCTATTTCACTCTCACATACAGAAACTAAAGAAGATAAACAAATGGAGAAAATTTGTATTGTAATTAGGGTTAGACCACCAACAATAACACAAGAAAAAAACAATAATGGAAACCATTGGAATGTTGAAATCAATCGTATTTCACTTCATAAGCCTCTTGGTAAACCTGTTCCAGCGCCTCTTACGCCTTCGATACCCTCTCTCTCTGATTTTCTGTAAAAATTGCATTCTTTTTTTTTTTCTTTTCGAAATGGGATAATTGTGGTTTAGTACCGAGGTTTTGACCAACACTAGGCTTTGGTCTAACATTTTTCCAACGTTAGGGCTTGGTACCTGGACCGGACGTTGACCCGAATTGACAGTCTATGACCTAACTTTAATTAATTTTGTAAAATAAAAATTTGCAAAATACTGAGATTACAAGTCTAGCCCTGAGGTGGGTCTAAGATCCAACGGTTAAAAAGAAAATCAATTAATCTACGGCTTGGATGCAAAAGACCAATAACCCTAATACTTAACTCTTTTTCCTCCGCCTTCATACCAACTCAATCTTCGTCTTCTTCCCTGAATACTATCAAGAACACAACCGCCGCAAACTCCATTAACTTCTCCCCTGATGTCTCCATCCTTTTTCCCTCTTCCATCTTCCGACAGAACTACACCGCCACCACATCCACCACCATTTTCATTTAATCGACCAATTCTTTTTCTTCATTTTTTTCTGTAGTATTGCCATATCCACTACCACATTATAGTAAAACATGGAAACCCTAATTTCGCTATTAATTTTCATTAGTTCTTCGGATTCATCATCTTCAAAACCCTAACCCGATTTCTTACATCAACATCTCTTAAAATGTAACTACATAATTCGAGCCATTCTCTGCTGCCTCAAACAATTCCATTCTTCAATTTTGTTCTCAAATTTCGAATCTCTATCAATCGATTCCCTTTTGTTCTTCTCGGATTTCTCGGTTCGTAGAACCCAAAATTATCACATCTCATCACTGTAAAATTGGGGTTCTGTTCATAAATTGGATTAGGTATCAATGGATTTGATTCAATGAAGTTTTAGAGTACTCATATGATGAGCAAAGTTGGGTATGAGATGGATTTATACTTGGTAGAGAAGTGGATCGAGTTTATAAAGATTTGGGTTTTGGCCATGGTGAAAAAGAATTAGGAAACTGAGAAGAATATAGCGTATTGGGTTTGGGTACTGAATGGTTCACTTCCTTTGACCAGAAACAGGGAAGAAGAGATCATGTCTTTAGGGTTTTGTTTGATTAACAAATTTGGGTTTGAATACAGTGAAATTGGGGGTTTCCATATGATGGAATTAGGGGTTTCAATTCCTTTGACCAGAAACAGGGAAGAAGAGATCGAAACAAGGAAGGAGAGATCATGTCTTTAGGGTCTTGTTTGATTAACAAATTTGGGTTTGAATACAGTGAAATTGGGGGTTTCCATATGATGGAATTAGGGGTTTCAATTTGATTCTGTGACTGTTTTGTTTTTGAGATTTGTAAGATAGTAAAACTAAGGGTATTTATATAATATTTTTGAATAATTACTAAACAGAAGTTAAGACTTAACCTAGTCAACATATGTCAACGTCCAGTCCAGGTACCAAGCACTAAAGTTGGACAAATGTTAGACCAAAGCCTAAACCTAGACAAAACCTGAATACCAAAATCTAATTATCCCTTTCGAAATTCGTATTAAGATGGGTTTGAGTTTGTTAATTTGTGATTTGCAGATCATGTATTTGATCAAAATAGCACCAACTATGGGGATTACGAGCTTCTCATCAAAGATATTATTCTAGCAACAATTGAGGGGTTCACTGGTAATTAAGATTCTTCTTCAACAATTTTTTTTATGCTATGAGTTTTTCTAATGGCTTAAATTCCTCATACTGGTAGGAATTTGTGTCTAGGGTATGGGTTATTATTTGATGAAAAAATAGAAATGAAGAAGAAATTTTTTTGTGGAAACTAGAAATTCTGAATATGTGATGTTTGCGTGTGTAACATTTACAGGAACTGCATTTGCAATTGCATATGGGAAGAGAAGGAGTGGAAAGACACTATGAATGGTTCTGACAATGATCCTGAAATCATTAGCCTGTTAAAGATGTTTCTCAAAATATTGAGGTGATGTAGTTTCTTACTATTCGTAATCTTAGAGCTGTTTTATTTACCATTAGTCAAATATATATGTGTCTCATTATATGGTTTTATTAATTAATACTATTTGATTAGTAAATTCACGCAGATATTAGCTACTTATGACTCATAGCCATGTCAAGATTATTAGTATTATATATTATATTATAATAAGTACATATAATATATAAATCAATATGTATATTATCAATATTATACAAGTTATAATAAATCAATATATATTATATTAGTATATCACATATTATATTGATTTCTTAAGTTATATTAATTACTAACTTAGTAAGTTAATATACTAAGTTATAATACGTTATTATTAACTTGCATATTGTAACTATTACTAACTTACATATTGTGAAACTCATGCTACGCACCAACACTGTTGGAATTTCTTATACCGTTGGTTCTTGTCCTTTGAGGCGGGGCCCAATGAGAATTCTAATAAGCTATTATAGAATTACTATCTAACATATTGACGATTAACAATTAAAACTTTCTAATAATCAATAATACTGTTACAATCTAAAGATCTCACACGGTTTTTGAAAACTATTTTCATGCGATCTAATGAAATAGTAATCAATTCTACAATCAAACTAAATTAAATAGATCTAAGTAATCTCAAAAATAAAATAGTTTAAGCTAAAAATACTAACTCACAATTAGTTTTTTTTTTTTTTTAGTATTTAACCCTTTCTATATACGAGGTACGATGGGAACTGATACCCGGTTGGTGATGCGAGGTAAGAAGGGGACTCAATTAACAAGCTGCAAGATATATAATGAAAACACCAATTATCATTTAGTAGATTAATAATCAGAAATAACACATTGTTTAAAGTGTTAGAGATTTAGAAATTCTCTTAAATAAAATACTTTTGAAATTACCAACATTTGGAATCAATAAGTTTTTCATTACTTTTCCAATGTTAGTACTACTGGTAGTTAAATAAAAAATCACACTTTCTATATAGTTGTATCAAGACCTGATATTGGGAACACTAAAAAAAGCACACAATATATTAAAATAAAATAGATTGCCAACTTTAAATAGTGCACAACATATGAAGTACTTCCTATCAAAGAAGATGTAATAAAGGTAATGCACTGATATATCTTTCTTCGAAATCATATATTTGTGTTAAGAATCAAGGGACCAACTCAAATGCTCTTCTAGGCTCCAACTTCTTATAGTTAAACAAAAAATCACACTCATTATATAGGTTTCGATATCTGATACTAGAGACACTAAAAAAAATCATGATATTAATATAAAATAGATTGCCAACTCTAAATAATACAAAGCATATGAAGTGCTTCCCCTCAAAGAAAATGTAATAAATAAAATGCATATATGTATTTTTCTTTAGAAGTCATGCATTTGCATTAAAAATCAAGCAGCCAACTCATGAACTGCTTTTCTATGTTCTAACTTCTTGTAGTTGAATGAAAAATCACACATGTTATATAATTGTATTGATACTTGACATTAGAGACACTAAAAATAACACGATATTAATATAAAATAGATTGCCAACCCTAAATACTGCAAAGCATACAAAGTGCTTCACGTCAAAGAACTAATCAAGGAAATGCATTGATATATCTTTCTTAAGAATCATAAACTTGTGTTAGGAATCAAGGAAATGCACTGATACATCATCTAAAATTGTGGATAACTGGGAGACACGCATAGAAGAACAGTTGGATGAACTTTCTAATGAAAGTGATTCTGATATCGATAAAGATGTTGATGAGGAAGTCTCACAATATACCAAGTTGTTTGACCATCTCTTAAAGAGAAAAAGACCAACATCATGTCTGATTAATTTTCTGACTCCTCTCTTTGTCGAGAAAACAAAAAATTGAGAAAGGTCCTTAAAGTTTATGATTGTGATTATCATCTAATACAATACCTTTTTAAGGATCACGAAGAAGATGTGCGTTCAACAAATTATGAATGTGAAAATCTTCGTAGAAATCTCATTATGTTGGAAGAAAAACTTGCAAATATGTTTTAAAGATAGTGAAAGTGTTTTTCTCACTCGAGAAGGACAGCTTGAGACTGATTAACTGCTGCTCTTGATAATATCAAGTCGTTGGAAGAAAACTTGAAAAAGTTCAATGCTAGTTCAAACAAATCAACCACTATGCTAGGAGCAAGTAAAAATCATCGTGATACGTAAGGATTGAGCTATAAGGGAATAAATACTCCAAGTATTAACAAAGAGGTAAAATTTTTCAAGACTAGTACTTCCTTTCAACAATTCACTAATGGCAAAATTGAAATACCCATACCGACAGTTGAAGTTTGAAAGAGCAAAGTATATCAACCACCAAAATCAGAACATGAATCCAGGTAATAACACTCCTTATGTTTGTTATTATTGCGGAAGATACGGTCACCTGCAAAAGGAATGTCATTTTCGCATAAGGAATGAAAAACTTCATGATGTTCTTATTTTGGCATCACAAGAAGTGGTCAAACCTAGATCATATGTTAAGACTAATACTCTTGACATTACGGGTTTTCAATGTCCAACCTTTAGGTAAAGGAATCAGTATTGTGAGAAACCTAGACTTTCTTATAAATGTCATACAAATCCTTTTCACATTTGTAATGGTTATCAAAAGGATAAATTTGTAAAGACATAGACAAGATCCGATGCTTCCAATTGGAAAAAGACTATCCAAAAAAATAGTCATTCTGATTCCCCTTCAAGAAATCTTGAAGAGAATAATAGTAAGAAGAGGATACCGAAGAAATCTGTCTCAGAAACACATAACCACACAGTTTTGAACCTTCATACAAGGGTTAATCATACGATTTCTGAGCTCAGAAAATAGATTAGCCAATTCAAGGACTTTAGGCAGGAGAAGGCTAAATACATGTAAGAATTCTACATCTTTTTCCCTTAGTAATATAAACTGTGCTAAATACATAACATGTACAAACTGTGCTACATCTTTTTCCCTTAGTAATATAAACTGTGCTAAGTAGCTAGGGGTAGTCTGCTTGGTCTCAACTATACGAAGTTGGTATTAGATTTTATATAACGGCATAATTCTGAGAGGATTCAAAACTGGACTAGGTCCTGGGGGTTTTCTGCATTTGCGGTTTCCTCGTTAACAAAATCTTGTTGAGTCTTTTACTTTGATTCCCGCATTATAATTATTTATTATAACAAAGTAAAATACACATATACGTTAACTCCGCAATACTTAATAGTGATCCTATAGAGTTTGGTTATTACCGAACCTATTATCAAGTATTACGCTTTGTTGTTGTATTGTCTCGATCTTGTATCCATAGTCAATCACACAAGTTATCTTGTTGTTGTATTGTCTCGATCTCGTATCCATAGACGATCACACGAAGTGTGACCGAATCTTCGTATTGTCTCGACTCTGTCCATAGACGATCATGTTCGGTAGAAGACTTATAGGTTGAAACAAAAAGATTGTGGTGTATTTGGGTACCCTCGTATTTTCAATTGGTATTAGAGCAGGCAAACACGAAAAGATCTAACAATCTGTGTTTTGTGCGATCCAACCTATAATATTTGAATCTATGGTTGATTCAATTAACATACTATCAAGATTAGATGACTCAAGGTTGTTTAAAATAAATAAAAACAATGAAATTGTTGAGTCTTTACGATCCAAAGTAATTTGGTCTGTAGAAGATTGTCAATTGTATCTCAGACTCACTGAATATCCTAAAGACAAAATGAATCGAAAACTCATTGAGTTCGCTGAAATTGAAAAACAAATCAGTGATTTATCTTAGAGCTCGAACTTTACGAGTTAAAGGAAGAAGAGTCTTTTAAAAAGACCTGCAAAATTCTCAGTGATAGTCAGCAATTACAAGATGATGCGGATTGTTTTCTTTTGGATTTTCAAACTATGAAACAAGCTCCTAAAGAACCAATATCTTGTGAATTGTGTGCACAAACCTTGATCGGCTGGGATCCAACTAGAATCAGTTTATATTTGATAGATCTGATTGATTAGTTGTGTGAGATCGGCATTCTCTATATTTCTCTTAGAGATTTATATTGATTGAGTGCGAATTTATACTTGACTATTTCGGTAGTTAAAGTTAGATTGATCTAATTAGACAAAGGAGTTTATTAGATTAAACGTAAGAGCCTTCTTCAACGACTCATCTAAATATTTTAGCAAGATTGATTAGAGTGGTTACCAAACAGATTTTTTCTTTGTTATTTGGAATACGATCCAATGGACTTGTTATTCACGTGCGTGACTCTAGAATTCGAAGGTGCAGGGATGCTGAGGGAACTAAGTAGCTAGGGTAAGTCTTCTTGGTCTTAACTATACAAAGTTGGTATTAGATTTTGTGTAACACTTAATTTTGAGAGTAATCAAAACTTGACTAGGTCCGGGGGTTTTCTGCATTTGCGGTTTTCTCGTTAACAAAATCTTGTTGGACTAGGGGTAGTATTCTTGGTCTCAACTATACTTTGGGGTGAATCCCAAACACTTGGCATAATTAAAGCCAATGGGATCCATAATAGTACGAATAGTCACAGGTTTTAGAAGGCTTACAAACACAGACTTGTTAGGTCTACGGTGTTGTCCCACTCTGATACAAATTGGAAAGGAAAGGGTACCAAGTATACCACCAACTTATTCTGTTAGGCAACCTGTATGGACAAAACCTAATAAAATCACAATAGGTCAAAGCAAATATTCTTGAATAAGATTCTATATAAAGTTTTTCTCTTTCTCTTCCAAAATCAATATGTTTAAACTAAAAGTCCATGAACCTGATTATGTAGAAGAGTTCTTGGACGATCTCAGAAATCAATATCCAAGATCAATCTAGTGGTATCCCAATTAAGAGGGTCGAATTCTAACAAGTATGAAACTTGTAATATATCTTTCAATATTCGAATCCAACAAGAGCAAGTCTTGTTTTTGATCTCAACTAATGAGGAATTAAACTATCTAGATTGATTACATACTACTTATGGTATTCCTATATATTATAAAAATAAGACAAAGTCATACGGAAAAGGAGAAACATAAGTCCCCATAAGTTTTGTTAACAAGGAAAAATGCACCTTAAAAAAAAATCCTCGACCTCGTCCAACTTTGAGCACCATTAAATCGGTACAGACACTAGCCAACTATCAGACTTCGAATTACAATGTAATTGAGACCGAATTAACCCTCCAAGCAATTCAGGTCCAGTTGTGTTTCTTACGCCTCTTGAACCTCGAAAGATTCTACGCACTTTATTGCCTTAGATGACATCATTTACATCCTAAGAGTTTGAAATGACGAGGGTACCAAGTACATCACAATCTTTTCGATATTAACCTAATTAAAACACACCTTGTGTAGTCTATTTCAAAAAAGTACTGTCAAGGAGATTACTTTTCAACAAGGTAACACTAGGTGTATAAAATAGGTATCGAAACGGAACCTAACTATCAGGATCAAACCCAAGTGTTGGATTAACACACAAGTGCGTTTACTTTACTGTAACTAAAATAATAATTACAATGATGGAAGTAAAGTAAAAGAACACAACAAGATTTTGTTAACTAGGAAACTGCAAATGCAGAAAACCCGGGACATAGTCCAGTTTTGAATACTCTCACAATGGACCCATTGTACAAAAACTTTGTATAGTTGAGACCAAGTAAACTATCTCCAAGTTACTCAGGTCCTTCAGTATCCTTGCGCCTACTACCAATCTGGTATGCACACGTGAATCCTAAGATAAAGTCCACTATCTTAAGTTGCTTCACACGCTGTGAAAACTTCTAGCACTCAATTCCTTTGTATCCTAATCTGAAACAGTAAATGACTAATTTGTTTTCGGTAACCGCTCTATCAATCTCGCAAATTATCAAGTTAATCAGAGATGTTGTAGAGTTATAAAGGCTCTTCCGTTTAATCAATATAAACTCTTTGCATCGGTTAGATAAACCAAGATATAAAGACTATGAACGAAAATCAATCTTACTTCGTAATCTATCAAAGTAGATCTCAAAGAGAAATACAAATAAATTGGTCATTGATCTATACCACAAGCTATAAGATGTCTATCAAGATAAACAAGCTTGTTGGATCCCAGTCGATCAAGTGTGCATCACAAAGATCACTAATTATAAAATCTGTTTTGTCTTCAAATCTTCGGTCTTCAATGTACCTGCACAAAGAATTTGACTCCCTTATGATCAATCACACGCGGAACGACGGATGTTAACAATAGATGTTTACAAGTCCTATCTTCAGATCTTTAATCAATAAATATCATATTTTAAATCGTTGACTCTGATTTAGTTCGAGTGACCTTATATCAGAAGAGAAGGATCACAGAATAAACAAACTAGGTGCAATCAAGATTCAACTTTCCCGTCAGTCAATCAAAATCAATAATTGAAAACTAAAATAACGATACGATTTAGTTTCTCACCGATGATACTACTAAAAGCTTTTTGATCCCAAAGAATTCTTTAAATGAAGCGATCATAAGAGAATTCACCAAATTAGATTACTTTCATTTTCAAGAGAGTATTATGAGAATATTACTAGTGGTCTTTCCTCATACTAAACGCGAAGTTTTGTATGTTACAGGACAAGTTTGTAAGAAAAAAAAACTTCGTTATTTATAATGACGAAGGTAGTTTGGACACTAAGGAATTCCCAAATTCGAATTTATGTAAAGATATGTAATAAATACCAATTTTTGGTTTTCACTAAATTCCAAATATTGTCTAACTAATATGCCGAAATCTCTCATGGATGAAAACTCAATATTAGTTAGCATACATGTATATTTTACTAATATATAATCCAAAGATATGCTTTAATTACTAAGAAATTAAAGACATATAAATGTCAAAAGAGATATTATGGAATATTCCGGTTTGGGATCTAACCTTGAGTATTAAGGAAAATACTTGAACATTAAGTAATAAGAGTTTATCATATGTTCGAAATATTATGTCGATATTAGTGAACTTTTCATGTTAACCAAAACATATTGCGATATCTATGCAAACCCCAGAGTAAAAGACAAATCGGAAATACGTTTGTAATTGGTTAACCTATTAGAGACCGGTCCTGAAATAAATCCCAAATTAAGGGATCGGTCCTGCTAAATATCCCTAGGACCGGTCCTAATATAAATCTTTGTTTAAGGGAACGGTCTTAGAATATATCCTTTGATTCCTTTCAACTACGAAACAAGTTTCGCAAGTCTAATTCCTTAAATTCATGTAATCAAACATAGTTTTGGCATGAAATCAACCCAAAGTTCAACACACTAAACCAGTAACGAATTACCGTGTCACAATTACGAAGTTCAAAAGATAAACGTTATACTTAATAATCTAATATACTAAAGTTGTATGAAACAACTAATATGTACTTCATTGACACTTTGATCATAATGTAATGATCAAGTCACCAATACTAGAGATATATAAATATACTTTGTATATTATGTTTTCAGTATAAACAACTTGAAAGCATGGTAGATAGAAATGGAAACAAGTCAAGTTTGTATTACGAACCTCGAACATAAGGATGATGTGTACATTGATGTTGACATGTCTTCAGGTTCCTCAAAGTAACACGAGTTTGCCTCAATATTTCTAATGTTCCTAGTCTAACCTAACGAAGTTGACTTTAGTAATCTAATCAAGCAGCTTCGAGTTTTGGAGTTAAAATATGACAAACTTGACATACCAACACTTGGTGGGTTGAACCGTGTAATGCTCTAGCATAGTTTCTTCAAACTCAGTGAAGACTTTTGATACCTATATGTCTCTAACAAACAAGCCTATTTGATTTCCCTTTTGATTTAGGTTTGGAAATTTTTTTGAAGTAGACAAAGTCCAGCAAACCTCACAAATCTGGTAACTTACACTCAATTAGCTAAGAAACCTGGATTCATAACCACCTCTCAAGAACAATCCAAACAAATTAAGTGAAAAAGCGGGGGTACAACAACCACACCCAATATTTCGCTTAACAATCTGTATGACAAACTCCAATATACTTTTAAGAGAATCAACAAGACTCAATCTTAATAAAGTATATCAAAGATTTATATCTCTCTTTCTTGATTCAGTTCTTTCTCAAGCAAATAGAAATATGCGAGTCTAATTGAATACAAGAGAAATCACTTGAACGGTACCAAAGACCAATGTTCAAGGATCAATCAATTTCAATCAACAACGAAAGGTCGGATTTCCAATTGATTGATTCAAACGCACAACCTGTGATATTTCAATTATATAACAAAATATAATGCGGAATAGAAATAACACAGCACACGAGAATTTTGTTAACGAGGAAACCGCAAATGCGAAAAACCCCGTACCTAGTCCAGTTGAACACCACACCGTATTAAGCCGCTACGTACACTAGCCTACTACAAACTAACTTCGATCTGGGACTGTAGTTGAACCCCAATCAATCTCACACTGATTCAAGGTACAGTTGCGCTCCTTACGTCTCTGATCCCAGCAGGATACTACGCACTTGATTCCCTTAGCTGATCTCACCCACGACTAAGAGTTGCTACGACCCAAAGTCGAAGACTTTAATAAACAAATCTGTATCACACAGAAAAGTCTATAGAAATAGATAAATCTGTCTCCCATAGAAATACCTACAAGTTTTGTTTCGTCTTTTGATAAATCAAGGTGAAAAGGAACCAATTGATAACTCGGACTTATATTCCCGAAGAACAACCTAGTATTATCAATCACCTCACAATAATCTTAATCGACGCGTCGAAAGAAGATATTGTGGAATCACAAACGATGAGACGAAGATGTTTGTGACTACTTTTATATCTTGCCTATCGGAGATATTAATCTCAAGCCAATCGTTACGATTGTACTCAAAACGATAGAATCAGCAAGATCAGATCACACAACTACGAAAGTAGTATCATCCGATTCACAATCCCAATGAAGTATTTAAGTTGTTAACCTGGTTTTCAAGAAGAAACCTAAGGTTAAAGAGAATTGACTCTAGCTAATACAACTAGTATCACACGGAAGGTGTGGAGATTAGGTTTCCTAGTTGCTAGAGTAATCCCTTATATAGTCTTTCAAATCAGGGTTTGCAATCAATGTTAGCTTGGTAACAAAGCATTTAATATTCACCGTTAGATGAAAACCTTATTAGATTCAAGCTAATATCTTTCAACCGTTAGATCGAAAACTTAGCTTGTTACACACAAATGAAATGCACGATTTTAGGTTTGTGTAACCGTACCCAAACATGTACATTTGTTGGTTCAACAATAGTTAACCAAATGGTTAGCCATATGAGCACTTTCATATCAACCATATTCTTCTTCACCATAACTAGTTCAAATGACTCAAACGAACTAGTTAGAGAGTTGTTCAATTGCAAGGAAATCTTATGTAACTACACAAGACACAATCGAAGCAAAAACGATTTGATTCACTCGAATCGGTTCATGAACTCTATAGCCACGATTTGCATTTAGCATTCCTTAGTTAATATAGATAAGTTCACAAGGAATCGTTTTTAGATATAACCAACTTAAGTTCGCAGACTTAGTTCGCGGACTTAAGTTCCCGGAAGGAGTTCTCAAACTCCAGCAGAATTTCTCGGGTCGAGAACTGAGGACTGGTTCGCGGACTGAGTTCGCGGCTCTTGTTCCGGTTCTCTTGATCAACAAAGTTTGCAAACTTCGGTTCAAGGAAAAATGACTTATACATATATGTGTTTCCACACAATGCTTATATCCAACGTTGGTTATATAATCTAAACTCTCATTTCAATCATTGAAACATTCTTAGAGAACGTTATATAGTTGTTATTCACAAACCATTTTTCGTCAAAGCCATTTTCAAAGCGATTGAAACATAACATGACTTTCATCACTAGGTAAAGATGAACTTAGCCAAAGCGAAATCTTACCAACACATATTTCGAGAAATAGATAAAGCGAGATAAACTCGGCTCGAAATAGCAAATGTGTATAATCAAAGTCTATATATCAAAACGACTTTTGTCTCAAGATAGGAGATAGATTAGATAGACTTTTGAGTGATAGATAAGTTCAAGTCTCCACATACCTTTTAGTCGATGAAGTTCCACAAGTTCCTTGAGTAGTCCTTCATCTTGTATGATGATTGCCATGGAGTTCTTGAGCTCAACTACACTTTCTATCCTAGTCCGAGACTTAGCTATAGTAGACTAGAAATCAATACTTATAGTTTTGATCACTAACATTGACAAACATGCTTGAGATAGCAATGCATGCGAGTTCGACCGAGAAATGCTCTAACAATCTCCCCCTTTGTCAATTTTAGTGACAAAACTATCAATAAATATGGAATACAAAAATAAATGAATTAGATTTTGTAGCTCCTATTCCACATGCCTAATCTTCAACATTACTCGAAATCTTCGTCACTTCCAAGTATTCCAATGATCCCAAAGGTTGTAAGTTCGGCATCATCGTTGTTGAAAATCCGTAGCTATAACAACGAGAAAACAAGAGTTCTCAATCATTGTTATACAATGTCATAGTATCATTATATAGTATCAAAGTTCAATTGTATCACAACTTCGACAACAATACTATGGTGATATGTATCACTCCCCATTAGTCAATACTCCATCTCACATGGAAACCACTCCCCCTTACATAATGATCCGAAAACCATATGTATTTGTAGTGTGAACTACATATTAATTCTCCCCTTTTTGTCAATAAAATTGGCAAAGGTACGAAAAAACGGGACCCTAATGAAATTTTCGAAAGAGACATTTCATGACCAAAAGAAAGCACATATCATCTTATTTAGATGCAATCATATAGCCAAGCTAAATGCATTCATCAAGTAGTTTATAAAGATACAAGATAACCCCTATAATATTCCACAAACGACTCCCCACAAAGATATGGCAATTAAGCACAAGTTCAATTAAGAACTCTCCCCCATAAAATGTCATTCCCGAAAGAACAACAAGAGCAACCTTAATTTCAAAAGAAAAGAAGGATTTCTTTGGACATAACAAATCACATACAAGTATGAATTTGAATCCAAAATACTCAATTAAATTAACCACAAGAGAACCCATGATTAATTTAATCGGAAATGCTCAACATAAGTGAACTTATGGAGACTCAAAAATACTCAATTAGATTAATCACAAGAGAACCCATAATTAATCTAATCGGAATACACAACCAAATTAACCACAAAAAGTAATCAATTTAATTGGTCTTGCTCGACATAAGAGAACTTACGGAGCAACAACTAAATAACCAAACAAGGATGATTAATTTAGTTGATCATGCTCAACATAAAGTACCTCACGGAGCAACAACTAAGTCAATGAATAACTCAGTCGATAGATCTCAACATAAGACACCTTATGGAATAACACAGTATATACACAAATTGTGGATCGGAGGTCGACCTAATACCGTGGAATAAGCAAGGATTCATTCTATTTTCCATCACCATTTGCACAATGACATACAATAGACATAATCCTTGAAAACAAAAGATTTTAACCTATCTTCCATCAATAATTGACATAATAGGATTAACTTTTGTATTTGTTAAAAGTTCATTCATTCTTTTATCAACACATGCATATCGACATATAAAGGACTTAACTTTTGACAAGGTATGGGACAATCATAGTTCACGGACGCAAACACACATATCCCATAACAAATTGCAATATATAAAACCATGAAGATTAATACTGCAAAAATCATCTTCCAAACAATTTTAGAGTTTAAACCAATAAATCTAAAAACATGAAGACGAAGACGTTGGACATAGCTATGTGTAATCACAATAATGGCTATTCCAAACTCTAGTTATTCTTCTAAAAAAACAAGAAAATAGAAGATTTACTAGGCATATAAAATAAACAAGCTGGACCAAAAACAGACCCTTATGCCAAAGACGAACACGAACTGAAGTCAAATAGACGGTTCACTATCCTCATGAGTTTTGAGGTCTTTGAGCTTGTGATCGACAACATCTTTAGAAGAAATATTTTCATTGAGAAGGTCTTTAACTAGTGATTTTATGAGACCAAGGTCAGCAGTAACCTCCTTTTCCAACTCAGTTCTTAACACAGTAAGACTCTTCAAAGTTTCAACAAGTCATAGCTTTTTCTTCCTCATAATATTTAAGAAAGTCATGAACCACTTCAGGAGAGATCATATCCTCTTTCTCAACATCCTCATGTGTGTAGGCAAAGTAACATGAGGCATTGGGATGAGCATCTTCAACAAGAGTTCTTTTCTTCCTCCCTTCGGACTCAAAACCAATACCTTTATCAAGAAAACCTTTAGCAAAACCACAGGCTCGTGAAGAGGATGACATTCTTGATAAACCAAAATAACCCAGAGTATGCAAACGTGACTCAGAGGTTTGGCATTTATATGGTTTCTTAGGGAAGGTGACTTTTAGGGTTTCTAAGAATTGATTCGTCATAGTAACAGGGTACCCGTATTTAACACAACCGGACCCAAAGAAAAGTTTAATACGAAAACCCCCTTCTCTAAAAAAAAAAAAAAAAAATCAACAAGAATCGATATAAAATACTTAAGCAACCTTTTCTGCAGACCAGTAGTT
This sequence comes from Papaver armeniacum, assembly GCA_023531295.1. Lineage (NCBI taxonomy): Eukaryota > Viridiplantae > Streptophyta > Magnoliopsida > Ranunculales > Papaveraceae > Papaver > Papaver armeniacum. The sequence continues at coordinate 113,602 of JAJJWW010016373.1, read as the reverse complement.
TAGCTATAGACGATAAGAAAATAGCTTCACTAAACAGAAGTAGTATGCTAACAGTATACCTGAAAATTGACACATCTTACTCAACTGGATTTTTATGAGTAAGTTCTTTAACCCTTGTGATTAATTAGCACAAGTAGAGCTCCGAGCTCATTAAATGAATTGTGTTTTTGGTCGAATCTCTTTTTCTTTCTGAATCTAGAAAAGGATCCATTTTGATGTGAGAAATTATCATAAAACTTACTGTCATCAAAATATGAGACGTAGTTTGAGTCCTTACCATAGGATTTTTGCCTTGAGGGAATTGACAACCTGTTGATAGTTTCCTTATTCCTTTTAATCATCTCCTTCAGGATATTTCTCATATCATCATTTTTGCTCCTTTCTCCTGGAATCTTATTCACATCAAGGACAACATTATCTTCTATTTTGTCGATAGGAGAGACTTGTTCTTTCCTTAAATATTTTTTGTTAAGACTTCTGTTCTGCTTCGAAGCATTTGAGGAACTCATTGAACTGACTTTCCTGGTAGCATATACAGGATATGTACGAAAACCAATTGGTTTAGACATACGAATGTCAGTTACACCTTTGAGGATTAAGTCTAAGGTGTGTTGAATTTGAACAAAGGATTTTTTATCCACCCTAGAGTTTCCCTTTTGTTTACCAGAACATTTTGCTTCACAAAAGAGACATACTTTATGATCACAAGAGTGATTAGACAGTACAGTATTAACAGTCTCGTTAGGAGATCTCTTCCTTCCATGTGATGTAGAACATTCTTGATTGGAGGAGACTAAAACATCTTTTCTGAATGGAAGGGATTCCGATTTTACTTCTGGAGCTGGAACATTTTCAGTCGTAGCAGAAGTACTTGATATGTTGGACTGCTTAGAGCATCCTTGAATAGAGAGTTTACTCAAGCGATGTTCAATTTCCAAAGCATCCTTTTTGAGGCTTGCCTCAAGAGATATACATGAAGACTTATCTTCAGTATTTTCTTTAAACATGCAGTCCCTTACAACACCAAGGAGAACATCGACATGATGTTTTAACCGATTAAATCTATCAGCTTGGATTCTAACAAGATTTAGAATCAAATCACTCTCTTCAGCTGTTTCCCGTTCATTTAGAGCGATAAACTCTTTTGAAGGGTAATCATAAAAACCCATGTCGGAGCCTGTCTGTCTAGTTTGAACACAAGGTTCGTCTATATTTGAGATTGAAGAATCTTTCTCTTTAATAAAAATAGATGAGACAGAACTTTTATTTCTGGTGACGCGTTTATCAGAGATAGTACTCTTGTCCATAGAGTCAGATCGCTACAAACACAGACTTATAAGGTCTTGACGTGTTTGCCTACTCTGATACCAATTGAAAAAGCGAGGGTACAACAACCACACCCGATATTTCGCTTAGCAATCTGTATGGACAAACTCCAATATACTTTTAAGAGAATCAACAAGACTCAATCTTAATAAAGTATATCAAAGAGTTATATCTCTATTTCTTGATTCAATTATTTCTCAAGCAAATAGAAAACTGCGAGTCTAATTGAATACAAGAGAAATCACTTGTACGGTACCAAAGACCAATGTTCAAGGATCAATCAACAACCAAAGGTCGTATTTCCAATTGATTGATTCAAGCGCACAACCTGTGATATTTCAATTATATAACAAAATATAATGCGGAATAGAAATAACACAGACACCAGAATTTTGTTAACGAGGAAACCGCAAATGCAGAAAAACCTCAGGACCTAGTCCAGATTGAAAACCACACTGTATTAAGCCGCTACAGACACTAGCCTACTACAAACTAACTTCGGTCCGACCGTAGTTGAACCCCAATTAATCTCACACTGATTCAAGGTACAGTTGCGCTCCTTACGTCTCTGATCCCAGCAGGATACTACGCACTTGATTCCCTTAGCTGATCTCACCCACAACTAATAGTTGCTACGACCCAAAGTCGAAGACTTTAATAAACAAATCTGTATCACACAGAAAAGTTTATAAAAATAGATAAATTTGTCTCCCACAGAAATACCTACAAGTTTTGTTCCGTCTTTTGATAAATCAAGGTGAACATGAACCAATTGATAACCCGGACTTATATTCCCGAAGAACAACCTAGTATTATCAATCACCTCACAATAATCTTAATCGACGCGGCGAAAGAAGATATTGTGGAATCACAAACGATGAGACGAAGATGTTTGTGACTACTTTTATATCTTGCCTATCGGAGATATTAATCTCAAGCCAATCGTTACGATTGTACTCAAAACAATAGAATCAGCAAGATCATATCACACAACTACGAGAAAGTAGTATTGGTCTGGCTTCACAATCCCAATGAAGTATTTAAGTTGTTAATATGGTTTTCAAGAAGAAACCTAAGGTTAAAGGAGAATCGACTCTAGCTAATAAAACTAGTATCACACGGAAGGTGTGGGGATTAGGTTTCCCAGTTGCTAGAATTCACCCTTATATTGTCTTTCAAATCAGGGTTTGCAATCAATGTTAACTTGGTAACAAAGCATTCAATATTCACCGTTAGATGAAAACCTGATTAGATTCAAGCTAATATCTTTCAACCGTTGGATCGAAAACTTAGCTTATTACACACAAATGAAATGCACGATTTTAGGTTTGTGTAACCGTACCCAAACATGTACATTTGTTGGTTCAACAATAGTTAACCAAATGGTTAGCCATATGAGCACCTTCATATAAACCATATTCTTCTTCACCATAACTAGTTCAAATGACTCAAATGAACAAGTTAGAGAGTTGTTCAATTGCAAGGAAATCTTATGTAACTACAGAAGACACAATCGAAGCAAAAACGATTTGATTCACTCGAATCGGTTCATGAACTTTATAGCCACGGTTTGCATTTAGCATTCCTTAGTTAATATAGATAAGTTCACAAGCAATCGTTTTTAGATATAACCAACTTAAGTTCGCAGACTTAAGTTCCCTAAGGAGTTATCAAACTCCAAAGAAATTTCTCGAATTTCGAGAACTTCCGTGGGTTCGCGGACTGAGTTCACGGCTCTTGTTCCGGTTCTTTTGATCAACAAAGTTCGCAAACTTCGGTTCAAGGAAAAAGGACTTATACATATATGTGTTGCCACATAATGCTTATATCCAACATTGGTTATATAATCTAAACTCTCTTTTCAATCATTGAAACATTCTTAGAGGACGTTATATAGTTGTTATTCACAAACCGTTTTTCGTCAAAGCCATTTTCAAAGTGATTGAAACATAACATGACTTTCGTCACTAGGTAAATAAGAACTTGTCCAAAGCGAAAGCTGACCAACACATATTTCGAGAAATAGATAGGTGAGATAAACTCGGCTCGAAATAGCAAATGTGTATAATCAAAGTCTATATAGCAAAACGACTTTTGTCTCAAGATAAGAGATAAAGTAGATATACTTTTGAGTGATAGATAAGTTCAAGTCTCCACATACCTTTTAGTCGATGAAGTTCCACCTGTTCCTTGAGTAGTCCTTCGTCTTGTATGATGATTGCCATGGAGTTCTTGATCTCAACTGCACTTTCTATCCTAGTCCGAGATTTATCTATAGTAGACTAGAAATCAAGACTTATAGTTTTGATCACTAACATTGACAAACATGCTTGAGATAGCAACGCATGCGAGTTCGACCGAGCAATGCTCTAACATTAAGAAAGGTTTAGATTATTTCTTGAGGAATCAAAAGTCTGGGACGATGAGAACTTTGTGATTTCTATCTATCTCGTTCCTGATCCGATATTATGAAAACCTCAAAGATCAATAAGAACAAGATATGGATATAAGAAATATAAGGTAAAGGATAGTCTATTTGGGATTCACGAATCCCTAAGTAAAATCTTCAAAGTCGTAATATAATTATGTTTCTCAAAGGAAACCTACATTATCGAGGACAACTATAGCTTAACAACTAGGACATAAGAGTGCCAGGGATTAAGAAATCATGTTGCAAGAGTCTCTTTATTTATAGATTTTCAAGGATACAGGTAGCTTTATATTCAAGCTAAGATCGCTTGAAGTTCAAGCGAACGCTTTCTCAGTTTAGATGGTATTCGTATCATAAATCCATGTAAACATGTGAGATGTCTGCCTTGAAATTACATAGAAGAATATGCATTATGGTCCAGGATTCTTGAAGCGTGCACAATGATGGTTCATAATAGCAAGTATGCCTTTAATTTTCAAGCTTAAGTGGTGTTCAATAACACTCAAGAATTAAACAATGATCCACAATCCCAAAATATTTTGTGAATAAAGTTGTCTTAGAAGTGTGTATGAGAGTTGTAGCAAAGGCGAATATAGTTGTGAAATAGTTCATAGCCTTCTGATAAATCAGAACTGGTGCTGGGAATGCATACCTACAGGCAGTTCACGAAGTTAGGCTTAAGGGGTATGCATACTGGGTATGCCAGTTTGTGAAAGTCATATCCAAAGGGTACGCGTATCGGGTATGCGTACCTTCCCCTATTCCCGAACTCATATCCAAGGGGTATGCGTACCTATATGATCGTTATCGTAACACGTCAAAAATAATTACACTTTCTCACTCACAAAATATATTATGAAGTATAGGTAAGAAAGGATCTTTCCCACAGAGTGGTCTTGGGATGTTATGTTGTTTTGATTTCTTATGTAAAACAATGGGGGGTTTTTTTGATTTTACATTAACTAAACTAAAATAAAAGCAAAGAAGAAAAAGTAATCACACAAATCAAATATGTAACGATATTGGTCAAGGATTTCATCTTCAATTGCAAACAAGTATTTGAATGAACAATTAGAATTCATATTTAATCTCTAATTATCAAAACCCTAGAGTATCAAGGGAGCAAGTGACTCCGTTAATTTCCTAAAATCATCATACTTACATGTAAAACGAGGCAAGGATGAATACTACCTAGAAAATAACCCGACGTCTTGCGCTTATCAAGTTCAATTCCCAATGAGCATTAAGATTGATGAAATAGGCTAATCAATGCAATTGAAATACATTGCGCAAACAATTTGAACAAAGGTCAAATTCTGCACTTATAAGAAAGTATCACTACAATCTGGTAGGTCTGTAAAAGTGTTTTCCTACGTCTTATCTGCAAGTGCACAGTGCCTTTGGAGGCAGTGGCAAGCACAGGTCGAACCACAGAGAACTAGAGTGTGTAGATTGATCTAAAGGCTCTCTTAACTGATTTCTAGTAAGTGTAACACAATAATGGACTGAACTTGGTGTCGATACGACTGAGTTTGAAGGTTTACAAGACTAAAAACAAAATGATGTAAAAGTAATGAGGTTGCAGGCACTAGGATTAGCAAATCCACCACTATTTCAAGTTATGTAATTCAACTAATTTGAATATTCTTGTTCCTATGGCAGGTAAGGATAGTATGTCAACTCTATCACTTATCTAGGAGGTTTCACCATGGGATAACTCAATTAATCAGCTAAGAATACTACTACAGAGCACTAGTTGTCTATCTAAGCACAACTAGTCAAAGAGTTAGCAATGATAATTAAAACAAGAGCTGAAACACACTCAACACAATGTTATCCTAACTACAATGGATACAAGGCATTCATTGTGAGAGCAGAGCAATGAGGTGTTAAAATTGAGCTTATCTTATAACTTAAAACATGCCAAGAACAATTCAAATGAAGTTGAACCACAGAACATAGATTTAGGGTTTCATTTTTAATCCTAGCAAGGTAAATTAGAACATGTTAAACATAAAACAGACTTCAAATTGAAATTGTAAACTATTATGAACCCTAAAAATTGACTGTTTCTCTCACAAATCAAAACATCAATTTATACTCTCCAAACTACCTCTCTAACAACCAAACTTACAAATCAAGCGAACCCACGCCTCTCTCCTGCTCAGAATCGTCCATGCTGGGGTTGTTGGTGAAAACCCTAACTTCAATCATCTCAACCCTAGCTTCTAGGGTAAGTGAGAAGCTACGGATAGAGATGAGTGATGCGAGGGTGGCAGAGAAGGTGGTGATGTAGCTAGAGGCGATGGCGACAGGAGATAGGGTGGTGGTGATGATGGTTTCTGCACTGGTATGGGAAGAGAAGGGGGAGGTAAGGGTTTTGCAGAGGGGTTGCTCGAGAGAAGAAAGAGAATAAGAAGAGAGGAATGAGTGTGGTCGACTAGGGTATAGGGTTAGGGAACTTCGTTGTGAAGCGGGTGTATCGATATTTGATGAGGAAGTCGGAGCGAGCGTAGGATGTGGCGAGTGAAGATCTTAACGGCTCAGGACGATGTGCGGTTTTTGGTGTGGAGCGGGAGTATCAAGAAATGATGTGAGCGAAGGAGCGACCGTAGGATGCAGGCTGGGAGAGATCTCAACGGCCCGAGATGAGCGGGTTCGGATCCGGGTCATGGGTCGGGTCTAGCTCAAGCCCATGTCTTGTAGATGAGTTGCTACTTGTTGGGTTGCAAGCGTGCATGCATGCGGCTTTGGCTTTATCCATAGACGCTTGTCTCCAATTCTTTGCTCTTTTGGCTCCTCAATTTCTCCGAGCTTTATTTATTACCTAAAAACACAAAATTAATTAGTACAAATATTTATTCTTGAAAACAAAGAAAATACAGAATTTGGGATAATATCTGATTTCTAAGCACAAAAGATGAGTAAAATGCCAATAAAAAGGTGTATAAATATGCACTATTTGGCACTCATCAAATACCCCAAACCCGAATTTTACTTGTCCTCAAGTGAAACAGAAAAATAAGAAATCCTAACTATACCCCTGTCATGCAGTCTCTCGAATGCATTTAGCGTATGCACTAAGCCTTTAAACCCCTAGGTGTCCCTAGTGGACGAGTTGTAGTCTCGTGAGGGTTTACCAGAGGTGTACCCACAAAACCTTCTCCAACTTCGAGTGTAAAAGAGTCTCAAGCATCCAAGGAGCTATGAGGACATAGAGTTTCGCATGCTAGTAACACGAAGTTAGAACTATCAAAGAACGCAATCTCATCCTTAAGTCTTGAGCGAGAAGTAACCATACCATATGAAAGAATTCGGATTCGATTGTGATCATAAGCCTCGACTTCGCCTCACCATTAGGGTTTTATGATAATTGCACTCAAAAAGATCGCTTTTTTAGTCTCTCATGTGTGCGAGGCGGGAATAAAGAGAGAAATCCCGCACACGTTGTAGGTAAGAAGGATAACCTTCCGAAATAATTTACGGAGACTCCACGTAAGTGTGGACAAAAAGAATCTTTTTCTTATGATCTCTAAGAAAGGAAATCAACCATTAGCAAGGGGTGGGAGTACTCACTTACCTTTTCACCCGATCGGAAATTAATATCACTCTCTCATAAGAACCATAGAAACGTCTTCAATCTTCGGTCTTCAATTGTTGATGACGAACTTCTAAACTTCACAAAACTTGACAATTTTTAAATTTTCTATTCAATTTCAACTTGGAATTTTCTTCTTTACCATGGTGGTATCAAAACTAAGAAAATAAACTACAATTTTTTTTTTTTTTTTTTTTTTTGTTAAAATTTTACTATATACATTAATTGAAAATAACAACAAAAACAATGAAACTACTAACTCCATGGATGAAGGATTATATCACTTAATTTTCCATAACTTGTATTGTCTTGATTTTATAAACTTCATTAATTCTCATCCTATTTTCTTTTCTTTGTTGCATGTAACCTTGGACTATTTCACTTTTCTTCAAATATTTTGATGTTGCTCCGCTTCTTGACGATGACGTGTTTTTATGGATCTTGTTGATTGAGAGAGAGAGTGATGCTAACTCGCAAATCGATATTTAGAAGGAGTTTTCATCTTTAGACGTCACCCTCATGATTGACGGAATTAGCACTCAAGAGATCAAAAATAGTGCCGAAAGTGGTGCGAAGTTGGGTAGCTCACCATTCCTACCCCGAATTGACGTACGGTGACACACACTCTAACAAATCTTTTCTAGAAAGTCACAAAGAGTGAAGGTCGGTACCTCGCTTGATGTAAAATGGGTAGTCTCCACTATGGTTGATCACAATTCTACTACCGAATATCTAAACAACACCTAATTCGCCCTCCCGGTATGGTTAAATCCAACTTTAACGCTCTAATCAACTAAGAAACCCGATTGCGTTCTCCAAAGACTTCCAAGTTCTTGTTATTTCGGTCAGACTCTCTATGTAAACATAGCTAGAAGCATGCTAGTGACTCTAAAATCTCTAAAATTTGGAGGTTTTTATTTACAAATTTTTTTTTTTTTTTTTTTTTTTTTTTTAAGAAGTAAAAAAAAAAGACTAAAAACTCTATATGCAAATCACACCCCCAAACCTAGATCAAACATTGTCCTCAATGTGTCGACGGATACAAAGAATTTAAACAGTCACATACCAAGATAACTATGTTGAGAGGAGAAAAGGGAAGAGATTACCTGGATGCAAGAGGGTGTTGCTAAACCATAGAAAGATGAATGCTTTGAAAGCAAACAATCAAGAACGCAAGACAAAAAGGTTGGTTAGCACACATCAAAAATATGCAAAAAGAAAAATAAAAGGGAAAGAGAATGGATTTTTAGTCCATATGTATGTACAAAAGTGAACTAGGTCAGTCCACATAGATGGGGTCTTCCAAGTCAACGGTGTCAACTTCTGGTGGAAGATGTTCCAGGACTGGTTTCAGTCTCTGACCATTGACTTTGAAGATATTCTTGTTTGCGGGTTTTCAACTTCTACAGCTCCATGGGGAAAAACTAGTACGCATTACCAAGAATGGTCCCGACCATCGAGAACGTAGCTTTCCTGGAAACAAATGCAATCTAATGTTGTACAATAAAACTTTCTGACCTGGGGTGAAAGACTTGCGCAGAATGCGCTTGTCGTGAAACACTTTCATCCTATGTTTGTACGTTTTGGCACTATCATAAGCATCATTTCTCAACTCTTCTAACTCATTGAGTTGAAGTTTTCTACGGGTTCCAGCCTTATCAAGATCAAAATTCAACTTCTTTACAGCCCAATATGCACGGTGTTCTAACTCAACAGGTAGATGACATGCTTTCCCGTACACAAGTCTCTGTAAGGAGACATCCCAATGGGAGTCTTGTATGCTGTCCTATAGGCCCATAAAGCATAATTTAAGCGCAAAGACCAATCTTTCCTAGAAGGATTGACGGTCTTCTCAAGGATATGCTTAATTTCCTATTAGAAACTTCTACTTGGCCACTTGGTTTGAGGATGGTAAGGTGTTGCGACCTTATGAGTGATTCCATACTTGCGCACTAGTGATTCAAAGGGTCTATTGCGTAAATGACTACCTCCATCACCGATTATTGCTCTAGGGGTTCCAAAACGGGAGAAAATGTTCTCCTTAAGAAAAGAAAGAACAACTTTATGGTCGTTGGTTTTGGATGCAATGGCCTCTACCCACTTAGAGACATAATCAACAACAACAAGAATGTATAACTTACCTTCGAGTTAGGAAATGGTCCCATGAAATCAATACCCCAAACATCAAACAACTCAACAATCAAAATGGGTTGTAAGGGCATCATGTTTCTCTTAGTGATACTTCCTAATTTACGGCATCGGTCACAAGCAACACAAAATGCATGGCTATCCTTAAATAGTGTTGGCCAATATAAACCGCTTTGCAAGATCTTTGCGTGAGCTTTCTTGGCACTAAAGTGGCCTCCACATGCATGGTCATGACAAAAGAAATGACGTCCCTTTGTTCGGAATTGGGGATCTCCTAATGATTTGGTCTTGGCATTACTTAAACAAATATGGGTCATCCCAAAGGAAGTGTTTAACTTCACCAAGAATTTAGAACGGTCTTGTTTAGACCAATGCAAGGGCATTCTACCCGTAGCAAGGTAGTTCACAATATCAAAGAAACCAAGGCATTTCGGACACAAGCATCGCTTGCTCATCGTGGAATGATTCCCTAATTAGCACAAACTCATCACCAGATTCAACATTCAACCTAGACAAGTGATCGGCAACAACATTCTCTCGACCCTTTCTTATCTCGAATTTCGAGGTTAAACTCTTGTAGCAAGAGTATCCATCGAATTAGACGAGCCTTAGCATCTTTCTTAGACAGAAGATATCTCAATGCAAAGCATGATCGAATAAATGATGACCTTAGACCCTATCAAATAAGATCTAAACTTATCTAATGCAAACACAACAGCTAGCAACTCCTTCTCAGTAGTGGAATAATTCAGTTGAGCATCATTAAGTGTTTTACTAGCATAGTAGATCACATAAGGGAGTTTGTCTACTCGTTGGCCTAAAACAGCTCCTACAAAGATAGTCGACGCATCACACATAATCTCAAATGGTAATGACCAATCAGGGGTCCGACTATAGGGGTAGATGTAAGGAGAGCCTTGATTGCTCCCATGCTTCCTTACAAGCATCATCAAAGACAAATGCAACATCTTTTGCAAGAAGATTGCACAAAGGTCGTGAAATTTTACTAAAGTTTTTGATGAATCGGAAAAAAACCCGCATGGCCTAGAAATGATCCGATGTCCCTCACGTAACGAGGTTGAGGCAAGTGTTGGATGAGATCTACCTTGGCTTTGTCTACTTCTATGCCTTTTTCCGAGATAATATGCCCTAGAACAATGCCCGAGTTAACCATGAAATGACATTTTTCCCAATTCAAGACCAAACTCTTTTCTTTACACCTAATCGGACACAAGTGAGGTGATGCAAGCACTCATCAAAAGAAGAACCAAACACCGAAAAATTATCCATAAAAATCTCAAGAAACTTATCTACCATGTCGGAAAATATGCTCATCATGCAACGTTGAAAAGTAGCGGGTGCATTGCACAGACCCAAAAGGCATACGACGATAAGCAAATGTTCCATAGGGACATGTAAACGTGGTCTTTTGTTGGTCTTCGGGTGCTATGTGAATTTGGTTGTAGCGAATAGCCATCTAAGAAGCAAAGTGACTATGTTTTGCTAACCTTTCCAAAGATTTGGTCAATGAAGGGAAGGGGAAAATGGTCTTTCTTGGTTACCGTGTTCGATTTCCTATAATCAATACAAACTCGCCACCCAAAGGTCACACGGGTGGGGACAAGTTCATTCATCTCATTTTGAACTACAAAGTGATGCCGGACTTCTTGGGTACTACCCGAATGGGGCCGACCCACTCAAGCATCGTGGACTGGGTAAATAATACCCGCATCAAGCAATTTCAGAATCTCACCCTTGACAACATCTCTCATGTTGGGGTTAAGTCTCCTTTGCATTTCCCTAGATGGTTTGGTGTTCTCTTCAAGGTTTATGTGATGCATGCAAATTGTGGGACTTATACCCTCAAGATCGGAAATGGTCCAACCTAAGGCTCCTTTATGTTCTTGAAGTACTTCTAAGAGTCTACTTTCCCGTTTCCGTGTCTAAACATGATGCAATAATCACAGGTGTAAAGTGTCGAAGGACCTAAGAAAGCATACTTCAAGGTATCGTAATGGTTTCAAATCAAGCTTAGGTGGTGTATCAAGAGGTGGGGCAGATGTGGTATCAGAAAGTGGAAGGGGTTACACTGCATTCTGCCATTTAGCAATATCCATGGGTGGCACAGACTCTAGCAAAGAGTGGACTTCACTAATGTATTCAGAACTGAAGAGATCTAAGTCAAAATTATCTAAACATGCTTGTATAGGATCCACAAGTAAGATGTCAGACAATGAGTCTTGAATCAGACTCTCAATCATGTTAACCTCGTGCAATTCATCATCATCACACTCTATGGGTTGTTGGTTCACACGAAAGACATTCAGTTCTACAGTCATGTTGCCAAAAGACAAATTCAATATCCCGCTACGACAATTTATAATAGCGTTTGACGTTGCCAAAAAGGGACGTCCTAAGATAACGGGAATATGATTTTCAGGATTATGCACAGGTTGTGTATCTAACACAATGAAGTCCACAGGAAATAAAATTTATCAACCTTGATTAGCACATCTTCAACGATTCCCGAGGGACTTTCACGAGATCCGTCCGCTAATTGTAGCGTGATAGGGGTGGGTTGCAATTCCCAAGACCTAACCGCACATGCACGCAATATGGCGGTAGATTCACACTAGCTCCTAAGTCCAATAAAGCTTTTCTCGATTGTATGCTCACCTATAGTACAAGAGATAGTTGGGCTACCTGGGTCTTTAAACTTAGGTGGTGTCTTGTTTTGAATAATTGAACTTACTTGCTCGGTGAGAAAGGCACGCTTATGCACATGAAGCTTTCGCTTTTGTGTGCAAAGGTCCTTCAAAAACTTAGCATAGGCAGGTATTTGCCTGATTGCTTCGAGAAATGGAATGTTTATGTTAACTCTTTTGAACATTTCCAAAATCTCGTTGTATTGGGTACCCCCCTTCTGTTGCACCAACCGTTGTGGAAATGGAGCAACAGAAACATGACTTGGCACAGGAACATCTATATTAGTAGGACTCTTGGTTTTCTCAATGGGCTCAGATTCTTTCCCTACAATAGATGTTTTCTGTGGTGCTGTGTGTACTTGGGAGTCTGATGTAGACTCGATTGATGGTGGTACACCTACATGGTTCTCAACAATCCTACCACTACGGAGAGTGGTGACAACATTAGCTTGACTATGTGAAGTTTCATTGCAGGTAGAGGAGCCTGCTTGAAACACAGTCTTTGGATTTTGTTGGGGTTGACTAGGGAATTTTCCTTTCTCTCTCTCATTCAATGCATCACATTTTGCCCTATCTTAAGATCTAGGTTTGTGAGACGTTGGTCGGTAGTTTTCTCAAGTTTTGAAAGACCTTGGGTTACACAGAACGACACGCCTTCCAAGCTAGTCTTTTTCTCTACAGTGGTACCGAGGATGTGGTGGTACTTGGGGGTTTCTAGGATATGAGTATCCTTGGTTGTTATTTGTTGGTCCCCCTTGTACCGGTCCTTTGGACCATGAGAAGTTAGGGTGATTTCTCCACCCTGGGTTGTAGGTTTGAGAATAAGGATTGTTCTCTTGCCTATGGTACAATGCATTGGCTTGCTCGGTTTTGGACTCTTGAAATGCGTGCAAGTCCGGGACAGCCTGTCCACTAAGTGGTCGAACTATGGCATGCGGCACAAGTGGCCATATCAATTTGGTCACGGAGAGTAGGGGCATTAGATTTTACATTCTTTTCCAACTCAAGCACTTCTATTCTCCGGGCCAAAGATGCCATTTTTGCATTTCCATCGAAGTCGACTCGATTCTATGAACATTTTGTGCAGGGGTAGTCCTTCTCGGTTCACGATGGACTCCCACCAGTCTTATCTCGAGTCGATTAAGAAAGTCCAAGCGTCATCAGCACTCTTGTCAATAAATGCACCATTGCACATTGACTCGACTGTGGTATGGGTTCTAACATCTAGACCCTCATACAAGATTTGGACGAGTCTCCATTTTTCAAAACCATGGTGGGGACATTGGAGTAATAATTCATTGAATCTCTCCAAGTATTTTGCTAGAGTTTCGTCTTCCTAATTGCACAAAACCATTTAGACTTTGGCGAATTGTCGCCGTCTTATGGTTTGGGAAAACTTTTTGAAAACTCTTTTGTGAGGTCGTCCTGGAGTTCTAATGGACTCGTGGTTGTAGGGCATGAAGACTTGGGTTTGTCTTTCGTAGAAAAAGGAAATAATCTCAATTTGAGGGACTCTCCCACAAATATCCTCAAAGTCTCTCACGTGATGGTATGGGTTCTCGCATTGACCCCTCTAAACACGGGTAGCATGTGAATGGTGCTTGCTTTCGCTTCAAACCGACAAGCATCGGTGTGCGTAAATGATGCAAGAGGGCTGGCTTGCCCTAGTTGGGTACATGTAGTCCTTGAGACTACGGGGTGGGTTTGTTCATCACCCATGGTCTCTGCTTCGTAGGTCCGGGCTTGGGTTTTCGGTTGAAGAACCGGGTATGCTTACGATTTCGTCCGGCGGATTCTAACTAGTCGATTTGTTTGGTCTCTAAAAGACACAATCATAGCCTAGCTAGCGCATCTAGCATGTTAACATACAAGCAAGATCAACACAGATAAGCAAAAACTCAAAAGTGACCCACTAAAACAAGACTCAAGCCCAAAAGATGGCTTTTTGAAGTTATGAAGCCCAACTGAATAAGTTGACTCTAGCCCAAAAGATGTGGGCTGAAGGTTGGCAGAACAACCCAGTTTTGGGTTCAGTCGGCCCAACTTTGGGTGGGTTTCAGTTGAGAAAGGTTTTTGTGGTCAGGCAAACACAGAGCAAGGCAAACTCAGCTTGGACAAATCAAAGCAAATGCACAGGGCAGGTTTAAGCTCAGCACAGTTTGGGTGGAGGTTGGCAGCTCAAGCACTGGCAGTGTGCACAGCCTGGTAAGGCACAGGTTGCAAATGAGTATAACACAGTTTCACACAAAATGATACAGCCTAGTGGTTCAGTTTAGGGAACCCAGTTTGTTGCACAGATCAGTGCAACTTGTGCTATCAACACAGCACTGGCTTATGCAAAGATTGCAGAATAATGCTAGACTTGTACACAGCTCTGGAAGAGCACAGCTGAGAAAATACACATCTTGAGAAAACTCTCAAAACATAAGACACAGCACAGCCTCTGCACTGGTTTTCTCAGATGACACAGCACAGCTAGGATCAATCACAAACTCACACAGGAATTGACACAGCACAGCCCAGATTGGCAAGTGCAAAAGAAAATCAACAAGACTGTGGGAGGTGAACAGGGGAAAGGTTGTGCTCACTCAGGGTGAAGCATGTGCAGGGTTGTGTTGTTTGAAAAACAAGTTGAAACTCAAGCAAATTCTGCTACTCAACAACTCACTCAGATACCAAAGATTCACACAGAGATTGTAGAAACTGATGCACAGATGCACAAAAGCAAGGTGTACAACTTCACAGCATTAACAGGATGATCAGCAAATATACCATGCTATTCATTTTACACATGCTCAGGGTGCAGGATAGAAGAAGTCAACTGGCTCAGTTGAGTTTGTGGCATCAACTCACTTAGTTGATGTCAACAGTCTGAGTTGATGTCAAACTCAGAGATCAGTTTAGCAAATGAACATATGAGCCAATGGATGTCAGAGTCAACAGGGCCATAGGATTGCTATTCAAAATCACAGCTACAGGGGCTGGAGAATGCACACAGCGTCAATCTCAGGTGTAAGCAACACCTAGCAGGGAAGTTAGCTTATCATGCACAGGGACCAGGTCTGATGGCTTAGCAAGTCAACAGGGTAGAGCAATACACTTGGGTTTTCACAGATTGCTGTATTAATTGCTCTATTGCTCACACTTGGCTCAACAGGTCAAGCTCAAACTTGCAGCTTCAGGGGGCTAGCAAGGTGGCAGAGTAGCTAATTCACAGTGTATGCTCAGGCAATACAAGGTTAAGCAAAAATCGAGTTCATTCACAGCTTCTAATTTATCATGCAAGGTCTCAAATGTACAAATTATACATATGCCTCATAAAATCATACAACCAAACATACCATAACATCCATTCAAGTAAGTAAAGCAAGGAAGATACAAACCACCAAGATAACACTGGGTTTAGGCAAATCCACCAATGGCTTTGTTGCTCCCTTTTCTTTCTTGATTGCTGCACAAGAAGACAACAAAGACCTCCGTCACTCAAGAGTGAGTTTTAGTTTTCAATGTTGCACAGTTAAGAGCCAGAGCATCAAACTACTAATATTTGAAATGGAGCAAGATACAGGTAATTATACTACAAGACAGTGGATGCAAAACAAAAGTTACAAGGTGAGACAGAAGAGCAGAATGCAATGAAAGATGCAGAGTTACAGCATGATAGCACAACTAAGTTATGCTAAGAGAAACTAAAACAAGGATTCAAAACATATATGAACACATGGATGAAATATACAAAGATGGATGAAATCAGTGGAGTAAAGCAATAAAGAGCAAACAAAGACACTACCGGTTCCAAGAATGCGCCAAAAACTTGGTAGGTCTCGTAAAAGTGTTTTCCTACGTCTTATCTCGCAAGTGCACAAGCCTTTGGAGGCAGGTGGCAAGCACATGTCAACCACGAGAACTAGAGTGTGTAGATTGATCTAAAGGCTCTCTTAACTGATTTCTAGTAGGTAATGTAACACAATAATGGACTTTGTTTGGTGTCGATACGACTGAGTTTGAAGGTTTACAAGACTAAAAACAAAATGATGTAAAAGTAATGAGGTTACAGGCACTAGGATTAGCAAATCCACCACTATTTCAAGTTATGTAATTCAACTAATTTGAATATTCTTGTTCCTATGGCAGTAAGGATAGTATGTCAACTCTATCACTTATCTAGGAGGTTTCACCATGGGATAACTCAATTAATCAAACTAAGAATACTACTACAGAGCACTAGTTGTCTATCTAAGCACAACTAGTCAAAGAGTTAGCAATGATAATTAAAACAAGAGTCAAACACACTCAACACAATGTTATCCTAACTACAATGGATACAAGGCATTCATTGTGAGAGCAGAGCAATGAGGTGTTAAAATTGAGCTTATCTTATAACTTAAAACATGCCAAGAACAATTCAAATGAATTTGAACCACGTAACATAGATTTAGGGTTTCATTTTTAATCCTAACAAAATAAATTAGAACATGTTAAACATAAAAAGACTTCAAATTGAAATTGTAAACTATTATGAACCCTAAAAATTGACTGCTTCTCTCACAAATCAAAACATCAATTTATACTTCCAAACTACCTTTCTAACAACCAAACTTACAAATCAAACGAACCCACGCCTCTCCCCCGCTCGTAATCGTCCATGCATGGGGTTGTTGGTGAAACCCTAATCTCAATCATCTCAACCCTAGCTTCTAGGGTAAGTGAGAAGCTACGGATGGAGATGAGTGATGCGAGGGTGGCAGAGAAGGTGGTGATGTAGCTAGAGGCGATGGCGACAGGAGATAGGGTGGTGGTGATGATGGTTTCTGCACTGGTATGGGAAGAGAAGGTGGAGGTAAGGGTTTTGCAGAGGGGTTGCTCGAGAGAAGAAAGAGAAGAAGAAGAGAGGAATGAGTGTGGTCGACTAGGGTATAGGGTTAGGGAACTTGTCAGGAGCGGCGGGTGTATCGATATTTGATGAGGAAGGTTGGAGCGAGCGTAGGATGTGGCGAAGATGAAGATCTTAACGGCTCGGACGATGTGCGGTTTTTGGTGTGGAGCGGAGTATCAAGAAATGATGTGAGCGAAGGAGCGACCGTAGGATGCAGCTGGGAGAGATCTCAACGGCCTGGAGTGATGAGCTGGGTTCGGATCCGGGTCATGGGTCTTGGGTCCAGCTTGGCCCATGTCTTGTAGATGAGTTGCTACTTGTTGGGTTGCAACCGCATGCGCGCGGGCTTTGGCTTTCTGTTCCATAGACGCTTGTCTCCAATTCTTTGCTCTTTTGGCTCTTCAATTTCTCCGAGCTTTATTTATTACCTAAAACACAAAATTAATTAGTACAAATATTTATTCTTGAAAACAAAGAAAATACAGAATTTGGGATAATATCTGATTTCTAAGCACAAAAGATGAGTAAAATGCCAAATCAAAACATCAATTTATACTCTCCAAACTACCTCTCTAACAACCAAACTTACAAATCAAGCGAACCCACGCCTCTCTCCTGCTCATAATCGTCCATGCTGGGGTTGTTGGTGAAAACCCTAACTTCAATCATCTCAACCCTAGCTTCTAGGGTAAGTGAGAAGCTACGGATGTAGATGAGTGATGCGAGGGTGGCAGAGAAGGTGGTGATGTAGCTAGAGGCGATGGCGACAGGAGATAGCTAGGGTAGTGGTGATGATGGTTTCTGCACTGGTATGGGAAGAGAAGGTGGAGGTAAGGGTTTTGCAGAGGGGTTGCTCGAGAGAAGAAAGAGAAGAAGAAGAGAGGAATGAGTGTGGTCGACTAGGGTATAGGGTTAGGGAACTTCGTTGTGAAGCGGGTGTATCGATATTTGATGAGGAAGTCTGAGCGAGCGTAGGATGTGGCGAGTGAAGATCTTAACGGCTCAGACGATGTGCGGTTTTGGTGTGGAGCGGGAGTATCAAGAAATGATGTGAGCGAAGGAGCGACCGTAGGATGCAGCTGGGAGAGATCTCAACGGCCCAGGATGAGCGGGTTCGGATCCGGGTCATGGGTCGGGTCTAACTCAAGCCCATGTCTTGTAGATGAGTTGCTACTTGTTGGGTTGCAACTGTTGCGCGCGCGGGCTTTGGCTTTCTGTTCCATAGACGCTTGTCTCCAATTCTTTGCTCTTTTGGCTCCTCAATTTCTCCGAGCTTTATTTATTACCTAAAAACACAAAATTAATTAGTACAAATATTTATTCTTGAAAAAAAAGAAAATACAGAATTTGGGATAATATCTGATTTCTAAGCACAAAAGATGAGTAAAATGCCAATAAAAAGGTGTATAAATATGCACTATTTGGCACTCATCACAATCCATAATCATATCATGCTACTTGTAATCAAGGTTATCGCTCGATGATAAACCCTAGATTAGTTATAGATATGGATGTGAGTACAATCAATTCTAGACTTAACTAAATAAACATCCAATCATATTGCAATACGTCAATCATTCAATTGTTATAAACCCTAGAAAGTGAACGATAATTATGAGAGAAAACTAATTCATAAATCAAATAGCATGCTTGTAAAATCAACTACATCTTTTTAACAAATAAAAATAAATCAACCACTTGTGTTTATGGAATTAATAACAAGAAGAAAAAGGAAGGTTTTCATGTTTCTAAACCCCTAAAATGTAAGTAGTAGAAAAGATATATTCCTTATAGAGAAAACCATTCTCCTTTATATGTTTCTCAATTCTTTCTAATTAAAAACCAAACTTCCAAATCTCATCCATCAAATCTGTCTGGCCCAACTCAGGCTTTAGCAAAGCTCATAAGCCCATAACTCGCTAAGCTTGTCAGTCTTGTAGAACTAACAAGCACCTCCAGCCCATTACCACCATCAGGACCACAGTAGCTGAATCTAAGTCTTGGCTAAGTTGCCAAATATCAACACTACAGCTCACACCTTGCAGCAAAAAAAAAAATCTCCTAAAACAACCTTCAAACTCGAGCCAATACTAACACATATTGCCATCGATTCATACCCAGACAGTGCATCCCTATTGGCCTCTAGCAATACATTTTTAACCCTTCCATTCATTGTCCCACGGACCTTGGCAGCAACATTCATTTCCGGTCGAGAAAACAAGTAATCCAGGCATTTAAACAAGCACCCTGTGTGATTTCTAAAACCAAATTTATCTCCTCCCTGGAAGACAACCAACAACAGCGACCACATCTCCCTGTCGTAATATTCATCTAGACATTTATTCATAACAACTTCATTCATCCACTACAGTTCCAATTCCCTGCATTTTCTCAACTCCACAACAACCCATTCCTACAACTTCATACCACATAATCACCACCAGAGTCACACTTAATCCTGCTACTCATAACTTACAACAACAACATCAACTTCAAAATCAAACCAGACTATCTCTGATCAGGCTCAGACCAGCAATATAACTCCATGCACATAAGTTAACACCACCAACACCAGTCACTGCACATGCCAAATCAAACCATTTATTCTTCCTAGCCGTTGCATCACTGCTTCAAGATACCATCAGAAGCTTATCAAATTCCAACTTCATCTGAACAACAACTAATTCGACTCAACAACTTCATGAATTCTGAAACTGTTAGAGTATAGCTCGGTTGAACCCACCAAGAGTTGGTATGTCAAGTTTGGTTGTCATATTTAGTGTGTCAAAACTCATCTAAGAGTCGTTTGATTATGTACTAGAGATAACTTCGTTTAGGTTAGACTAGAAATTCTAGGAATGTTGAGGCATACAAGTATTACTCGAAGACCTGAAGAACATGAAGAAGTAACGAACTACAACAACGTCATCATCCTTCCTCTTGACGTTAGTAATATTGACTTAAATTGTTTCATTCATAACGTATCTCACAATTCGTGCTATGCTGAAAATATAACTGAGAAGCTGTGTATTGGATATATTACTCTGGTAGTGAGACATGATCATATGATCATAGTATTAGGGAATTAGACTATGAAGTATAACACTTATCTTTTGAACTTCGTAGATATGACATCGACATAATATTATGAATGCTGTTATGATTATGTAAATGGATAATGGTGAAGATTTCATCCTAGGAAACAATGTTTTACATTTATTTAAAGGAAGTATATTCATGAACTTATTTTATGAATCGAAAAGGAAATCGCTAGGCTTATTGGTATGGCTATTCATTGCAAATATTTGGATTACCAATATGTGTGAGATGGTAGAACCGATCGTAACTTTGTTATGTATCTTGGTACAACTAATCACAATGCCTGACTTATGATTTGGTATGAATAGTTTTGATTAATTAGTGTAAACGATCCTAAGTAATCACCTAAGATGGTATGATCGATATTTGTAATTGGTGTGAACGATCCTAGTAATTGGTGTGACCGATCACAAAGTGTTGTATAATCGATCCTTGTAATTGGTGTAACCGATTCGAGTAATCGGTGTAACCGATCCTGGTAATTGGTGTAACCGATCCTAGTGACTGGTGTGACCGATCACAAGCAATACCATCAATATATGGTAACCGGTCCAGGTAATTGATGTAACCGATCCTGGTAACTGATATAACTGGTCCTGTTTAACTTGTGTGGCCGATCACAAGTATTTTCATATGAGGGTATAACCGATCCTAGTGATTGGTAGAACCGATTGAACCCATGTATGTGATTTGATATCTGATCAATCACATAGTAGTCATAGAATACAGGTGAACCAATTCTAAACTTGTTTGGAAGTGTGGTAAAACCGATTCCAAGAATATCAATATGAAAGATGATTTACAGAGAAAAGATGTCAACATACTTTGAACACGGACAATAACTCTTATCATTTATTGTTCAAAGATATTCCTTAGTACTCAAGGAGATCCTGTACCGAAATTAATTGAGAATCTTTTAATTAAGTTTTTTGGTTATACATGCTTTTAATGACCAACAATTAAATGCATATCTCTAGAAATAAAAATTAGTAATGTGCATTTACAAATTGAAGATTTTCTATTGACAGATTTCAGGAATATTGGACAAGCATTTACTGGAATTATGAAAACCGAATATTGCTATTCATTGCATATCTTGAGAATATTTTGGTTTTGGAAATTCCTTGGTGTCCAAACATCCTTGGTTTATAAATACCTAAGTTTTCGTTTATAGAAAATTATCCTAAGATCCAGGTAAACTTCATCTTTCTGGTTTTTCTGGTGGAGCCATCTATCCGGAGAGGAAAGTACCGTAATTAGGCGAAATCTCTTTCGACCGCTAGTTTAAAGACTTATGTGGGATCAAGAAGCTCTACGAGTACCGTTGGTGGGAAACTAGATAATTGCAGTGTTATTAGGTTTCGATTGATTTGATTGACTAACGCTTGTTGAAACTTTGATTGCACCTAATTTGTTTATTCTTGAGAATCTTCTCTTCTGATATAAGATTCACTCAAACTAGATCGAAGTATCGACGGGATCTTTAGAACTGTTTGTAGATCTAAAGACATCTTGTGATAATCCATTGTAAACAGACTCCATTCTGTGCGTGATAGATCACAAGAGATTCAAGTGGTGTTGTGTAGGTTTTAATTGAAGATTAAAGAAGATTTGAAGACGAAAAAGATTTTTTATTGGTTTCTCATATATTTGTGTTGCACAAACCTTGATCGGCTGGGTATCCAACTAGAATTGGATTTATTCTATTGATTAGTTGCATGAGATCGGCATTCTCAATATATCTCTTTGAGATTTATTTGGATTGAGTGCGAATCTAAACTTGGCTAATTCGGCAATTATTGGATAGATTGATCTAACCAGGCAAATGAGTTTATTTGTTTAAAAGAAAGAGCCTTTGCATATGACTTGAGATATCTTTATCTGAAAAGAATCAATAGAGTTGTTACCAAACATATTTGTTGTTCTTTTACTGTTTGGAATACGATCCAAAAGAATTATTCCAGTGTGTGCACTCATCGAAATCGGAAGCGCATGGATACTGAGGAAACTAAGTGAACTAGGGGTAGTTGCTTTGTCTCAACTATACGAAGTTGGTATAGATTTTGTATTGCGGCTTAATTCTGAGAGTATTCAATTCTGGACTTGGTCCCCGGGTTTTTCTGCATTTGCAATTTTCATCGTTAACAAAATCTTGATGTGTGATTTACTTTTCTAATTCTGCACTTATATTTGTTTATATAATTTGAAGTAAATTACACAAATGTTAACTCCGCTTTACTTGATAGGGATCCAATATAGTTTGGTTAAGTCCGAACCTATTATCAAGTAATCACACTTTGGTTGTCGTATTGTCTCGATCTCGTATCCATAGATAATCACACAAAGTGTGAATACCGATTTGTAGTATTTTTTCGACTTTGTCCATAGACAATCACTTTCGGTAAGAGGACTTATATGTGGATAAATTAAAGATTGTGGTGTATTTGGGTACCATTATCTTTTTAATTGGTATCAGAGTAGGAAAACACGAAAAGATCTAACAATCTATGTTTGGTGTGATCCAACCTATAAGAAATGAACTCGAGTTCACATGAATCGATTTCAGTTAACGTACCACCGAGATTTGACGGGACAAACTATATATGGTGGAAATATGCTATGAGATATTTTCTTCAATCACGAGACTTTAATACTTGGCTATTAGTCGTCGATGGTTATAATCGCCCGAAAGTAAAAAATTCCGAAACTGAGTTTAAACGCCTAGTGGATTATACAAACTAAGAAAAGGCTTTTGCAAAGTAGAATTCAGATGGTTTGAATACTATTATACATGCTGTAAGCTGTGATCTATAACATCATGTATCAACATAACAAACTTCAAAGGAAGCTTGGGATAACCTTCAGATCGTATTTGAAGGTAACATTTCAGAAAAGGAAGATAGACTTCACACTCTCACTTCTGATTGGGAAAACCTTCGAATGGATGACAACGACACTTTTGAAGAGTTTCATATTAAACTCTCCGAGATAGTTAATGCTTCTTTCTCGCTTGGAAAGACTATTTCTGAAAAGGATATAGTGTGCAATTCTCAGATCGTTGCCATCTAGATGCGAATCTAAAAAGCACGCAATCATAGAAGCAAATGATCTTTCAACTCTTTCACGAAGCACACTCGTTGGAAAGTAAATATTTTTTTATCATGAATCACAATCCATTCAAGCTAAAGGAATTGCTTTTAAAGATAAAAAAATTCCAAAATCTCCCGTGGAGAAAAATATATTGATGGATGATTCTGATAAACTGATTGCAGAAGATTCTGATGATGAGATTGAACGTTCATTATCACTAATCACTGGACAGTTTTGAGACCTCTTAAAAAAGAGAAATAAGAGATTTATAAAAGATGCTCATCGATCTTCTCGACCCCATGATCGAGTTCCTATCAAGAACAAAAACGATCAAGAGGAAGATGACGAATACCAGCCTCAGTGCTTTAAGTGTAAAGGTTTTGGTCATATGGATGAAGACTGTCCTAATCTTAGGAAATACACCGGGATCAAGGCATTAGTTGTAACTCTAGACGAGACCTCTGATTCATATGATTATGAAGAAGAGGAAAAGTGAATCAAACCGATTTTGCTGATCAATTGTGTTCTTGTATACATCTATGAGAATATAACAATTGAACAACTCTTTCACTAGTTTCATTTGAGTCATTTGAACTAGTTATGGTTAAGATGAATAAGGTTGATATGAGAGTGTTCATATGGCTAACCTTGGTTAACTATTGTTGAGCCAACATGGTGTACACGTTTAGGTACGGTTACATAAACCTAAATGAAGGTGCATTTAATTTGTGTGCAACAAGCTAAGTTCGATCTAACGGTTGAAAGATATTAGCTTGAATATAATCAGGTTTTCATCTAACGGTGAATATCGAATGCTTTGTTACCAAGGTAACTTAGATTGCAAACCCTGATTTGAAAACTATATAAAGGAGAACTCTGGCAACTGGGAAACCTAATCCCCACACCTCCTGTGTGATACTAGTTGCATAAGCTAGAGTCGATTCTCCTTTAACCTTAGTTTTTTCACGAAACCTTGTAGGTTAACGACTTGAAGACTTCATTGGGATTGTGAATCCATACCTAACTATTTTCTATGTAGTTACGTGATCTGATATTGCATATTCTATCATGTTTGAGTACGATCATCTTTAAGATTGGCTCGAGATTTATTTTCCGATAGGTAAGATAAAAAGTAGTCACAAACATGTTCGTCTCATCGTTTGTGATTCCACAATATCTTGTTTCGCGACCATACAATTAAGATTACTGTGAGGTGATTGATATTTCTAGGCTGTTCTTCGGGAATATAAGTCCTGTATATTAATTGGTTCCTGTTCACCTTGATTTATCAAAAAGATGGAACAAAACTCGTAGGTATTTCTGTGGGAGACAGATTTATCTATTCATATAGACTTTTCTGTGTGAGACAGATTTGTTTATCAAGTCTTCGACTTTGGATCGTAGCAACTCTTAGTTGTGGGTGAGATCAACTAAGAGAATCAAGTGCGTAGTATCCTGCTGGGATCATAGACGTAAGGAGCGCAACTATACCTTGAATCAGTGTGAGATTGATTAGGGTTCAACTACAGTCCATTACGAAGTTCATTGGTAGTAGGCTAGTGTCTGTAGCTGCTTAATACAGTGTGGTGTTCAAATCTGGACTAGGTCCCGAGGTTTTTCTGCATTTGCGGTTTTCCTCGTTAACAAAATTCTGGTGTCTGTGTTGTTTCTTTTCCGCATTATATTTTGTTATATAATTGAAATATCACAGGTTGTGCATTGAATCAATCAATAGGTAAATCCAACCTTTGGTTGTTGATTGAAATTGATTGATCCTTGAACATTGGTCTTTGGTACCGTTCAAGTTATTTCTCTTATATTCAATCGGGCTCGCAAATTCCTATTTGCTGATTGTAGATTGAATTGAGAAATAGAGATACAAAACTCTTTGATATACTTTTCTATAGATTGAATCTAAATGTCTAGTTGATTCTCTTGAAAGTATATTGGAGTTTGTCTATTCAGATTGCCAAACGAATTGTTGGGTGTGGTTGTTGTACCCCCGTTTTTTCAAGGTTTACCAGTTGCTAGAGTTCTCCCTTATATAGTCTTTAAATCAGGGTTTGATAACTTTGGAACAAACCAATAAATTTTCACCGTTTGATGAAACCTGATTTAAGATTCAAGCTAATATCTTTCCACCTTTAGATGGTCTTAGATTGTTACACACAAATGAAATATACTTTCATTTAGATATGGGTAACCGTACCTAAATTTGTATATTGAGTTAGCTCAATAACAGTTAATCGAAGTTAGCCATATGAACACTTTTGTGTTAACCATGTTCATCTTAACATTTCTAGATCAAATGATAATCAAATGAATCTAATTGTGTTAATAAAAGAGTTGTTCAATTGTTTATATTCTCATAGAAGTATGCAAGACACAATTGAAGCAAAATCCATGCATACTTGGTTCCCAGACCTGAATCATTCTTACAACAGTTTGCATATATGCATACTGTGCTATATCCAGATAATGGTTAATTGTTCTAAACTCCCATTTTAATCAGTGAAACATTCTTAGAAGACGACAATAGCTGTCTCACTTAAACTATTAGTTTATAAGTAATTTTCAATTAATCGAATGATCAATACGAAACATTCCGAGTCTACATCAAATGATTGTCTCACACAAATCATGTAAGATGTTACAAGATGATTTTCACATGATCATCTTTTGACTTTCTTCAAGAATAATGATGAACATAGTTAACGCAAAAAACTTTCCAACACATATTTCGGGAAAGATATAAGCGAGTTGAACTCAACTCAAAATATCAAATGTGTATAATATGAAGTCTATATAGCTATACGACTTAGTCTCAATAGGATATATAATATAATAGAATAGACTTCTGAGTGATAGATGAGTTCAAGTCTCCACATACCTTTTGTTGATGAAGTTCCTCCAAGCTCCCCTTAGTAGATCTTCGTCTTCAATCGATGAACGTCGTGAAGTCTAAAGCTCAACTACACATTCTATCCTAATCCGAGACATAACTATAAGTAAACTAGAAATCAAGGCTTATAGTTTTGACGACTAAACTTTACAAACAAGCTTGAGATAGCAACGCTTGCGAGTTCAACCGAGAAGTGCTCTAACAATATCAACCAAAATTTAAAATCAAACGAGGTAAAGACCTCTCAGTACTTGGTAATCTATTGTGTTTTTTTCTCCCGCCATACTTTTTTATCATCTAGATAGCATGGTTTGATGAAGTATTGTACAATGTATAAAGAACTTGTTTTCATATACTAGTTAGATGATGAGGGTCAAGGACAAGACAAAGTAGTATCAGTGACTGAACCTGGTAGTATTACTCTTCACAACTTCATGATTGGATTAAATTAATACCACCAACTAGTAATAACTAAGAATACATATGCATAGAACACAAAAGCCATTGAGTTGCAGTAGCTTCGACACATAGGTGTTCGTCAAAGTGGGATCTAACTTGGCGTCATAAAGATATGCGAAGTATGTAGCTTGTCACTAGAAATAAGGAAACAAATGAAATAGATGTTGTATATACTTTTCCTCAAAAAAATGTAGTATATATATGAAAAATCAAAGATTCGGAATATTACACAAAATTCGGTTCATCTAATTGGGGTTAAGTCCTCAGCATGATGATGTCATATCTCCCCTATCCGAGGGGTATTAGGCTGCTAATTATTTTTTGAACTCGCACTACGAGTTCAAATTTTTTTCCAGCATAAAACTTTCGAAACCCCTGAAAATCAATGGGAGCAGCAGCTTCAGATGAAGAAGGAAATGAAACAAAGAGAAGGAATATGAAATCTTCTCAATTCGACCTAATGAGGTTTAACAGTAGAAATGGATATAGGCACCCATTCAGGTAGATAAGGGCAGCCACAGTGAGGTGCCCTCCAAGCATTGAGACTTGCTAGTTCCACATTTCACTCGCCTGTGAATCGACCCTTTTAGCCTTTTCGCTCCAAATAAATAATTTTTTCTTCTTTTGCTCGAATGACTCCAGAACACCTAATAAACTCAAAACAATCATAAGTTACATAGTTTTACAGGAAAAATAGAAAAGAAAACACAACAATAGATGACAAATCAAGGTGTTTAGGACACCTATCACTCTCCATTTCGTGGAGTTCCAAATTGACTAGGTATGCATATTGGATATGCGTACCTTGCTCCACACGGTTCTAAAAACTCTTTTTAATAGATTTTTGAAATATTTTCTAGTAGCCATAGACAGTATACACTAATACTCGTGATCAACAGGAAACAAAGATAATTTATGAACAATAAATTGTTATTAACCAAGATTGTTAAGGATCTAAGAACATCCATTGTTTGATCATATTTCGAGAGATTTATCAAGACAAGCTTGAACTCAAAATTTCTTCTTTGCAATATTAAATCTACTAAATCATACGACATAGTCTCATAAGATAAAACGATAAATTTCGTGAGTAAATATGATAGGTCAATCTTCATGTACCCTTTGTTAATGAAGTTCTCGCAAATGTCTTCGTTTGTTCTTCAATCTTTGAGGGTTATTCAGTGATCTTTGATACTCAACTACCTTAATTTAATCCTAGTCCGAGAGTTGACTTTAGTAGATTAGAAATCAAGATATAGTTTTGTGCAACTAACATTGACTACAAGTTTGAGATAGCAAAACTTGCGAGTTCGATCGAGCAGTGCTCTAACAGACAACATTAAATAATATTTAATATTCGCGTGCGCTACGTGGGTATCAACTGACCATAAAAAATGTTAATGGCGAGGAAAGTTTCATATCCCAACCGTAAATCAACTATTACGGCCTGGTGTTCTTATTTTCCAGCTGTAAGTTTGTGCTTACGACTATAAGTTCATGATGAAACTGCGGTAAACCTTAATTACGGCTAGGAATCCTTTATTTTCTAGACATCTTACTACTGCAAATCAAGGATTTTTCAACATGCAAAAGCTACTAAGGGCGGTTAGAAGTAAAAAAATTGTAGCCAAGTGAAGTTAATGGTATACCTCACTATGTTGAACCTCGGTTTCTTTATATTCTTGGCTTGACCCTTCAAAGTCATAATAACGTCCATAAGTTCGATGAGTTTGGGTTAAAAATTCTCAACTCTTTAAAAAATCAGTCATAGTGAGATCATTGTTGAGGGATATGGATTTATTGTCAGATTTTGAAGATGAGAAATCACCTCCCTCGTAACTCTTGTTAGAATCATTCATTTTTCAAAGAAAAATTCTTCTTCTCCTCCATTTAAAATAATTTATTTTTCTTTTGATTTCGATTTCCAAACACTAACTATAAACAAAATAATTAAGCTAATCCAATGACTAAACTTAACTAGTTTGGCTAATCATTAACACAAATTAATACTAAAATTAGTTGGATTAAGGGTTTTCAAGACTACTATTTCATGACCCTTTTTTGTTTTTTTTTTTCTATCCCCGAATTGTCTCCACTGCAGACTCCAGACCCGTTGTGTTGAATCTCATTGATATTTGAGGGAAGTACTCCGGAGTCCCAGACTTCAGTTCTAGGGGAACAAAACCAAGCATATGGCTAACATGATTCTCCTTGGGCCGTTTGGAACCTGACAAGTGACAAATGAGCTCTCACCGTTCTCGCTCGAGACTCTAAAGAGAGGAGTGTAATCAAAGATAAGACACCCTTTGGTTGGCAACCCCACGAATGAGAGAAAGAGAGATAATACAATACCTCCAATTTGGGTAGAACATGAAAGATTGTAGACAGAGACAGTGTGTGACTCACTGACTCTAGGGAGTGAAAGAGATAATCCTTTTTTTTTTTTCTCGTGTGTATGTGTTTGTGTTGAGTTCTGAGAGAGTAAAGAGTTAAAACCTTCTGGATGACTTTGGAAAACCAAAACAGAGGTTGTCAAACACATGAAGACGTATGTGGACGAGAGTAGTGCCATTTTGATGATCAGATACCGTTTCAAATGCTCACCTCGAAAACTAATCCACAAAAAATGTAAAATCTTCTTAATAATTCCTGCCCATTTGTCCTCATTCAAACTCCTTCTCACTACCTTACTTATTTCTTTCACCAATTATATTATCTCCAACACTTCTCTTGTCTTCCTTCCATTCATTCATTTCCCCTGCTGCTACCCTTCTCCAAGGTCTGTTTTCTCTTTTATCTCTTTTGTTATTTCCTTGCACTTCTTATTATTTCTGAGGTGGGTTTTCTTCCAGTTCTTATTTTCATATATGCACTAGTGCTTATCATGCGAAGTATTATTCATTTTGTAACTTGAAAGAGGGTAATCAGTTTTTAGAAATTTTGTATTTCTCTTTCCGGGTGGAGGGGCCATGTTCAAATTCTCAATTTTAAGCTTTAGGAAAGAAGTTCAATGTTAATTGAGCATCCTTTTTTCATCATAATACGAGTTGGGTGCGCTAATTATTTTTTTTTTTAATGATTTTGTATTGATGCTTCCAGTGTAATTTGAACAATTTCGTAATTATTGCTTTCTTAATTCTGGAAACTTGTTAAAGATAAAAATAGTGCTTTTGTGGATGCTTCGGTCTCAGATTTTGGTGAATTCAGTACAGTAGTCTTGATCGAGCTAATAACTTTGTGTCTTTCATTTTTGTTGGAGAACAGTTTATAATTTGTAACAGGATGGAGATAACCAATGTTTCCGAGTATGAAGCTATTGCCAAGGAGAAGCTACCTAAGATGATTTTTGACTACTATGCTTCAGGTGCTGAGGATCAATGGACCCTCAAGGAAAACAGAAATGCATTTTCAAGGATCCTGTAAGCTTTCTCACTCTTGTCTTTTTACCATCTTTGATGTTCTTCTAACCTTAGCAATTCGTCTAATTGAGAACAATAGATGATAAGTTCCCAACTATAGCATCCATTTTTCAGATTGGGAAACCCATGATTCTTGGTAGACTGCAAATACGAATATGGTCTTGCCTGTGGGAATATGAAATTTACATATCCAGTCAGAATTTACTAGACAATTCCTTTGCCAAATTCATCAAGGGTTGTGCTGAGTTTCTTCTTTGACGTTGATATATATTTTTTTTTAATCTAGGTTTCGACCTCGCATTCTCATCGATGTTAGCAAGATCGACATGACTACCACCATTTTGGGCTTCAAGATATCAATGCCAATCATGATTGCTCCAACTGCCATGCAAAAAATGGCTCACCCTGAAGGTATTCAGTGTTTTATTGATCTTCTTCTCTTCTCGTATTTGCGTTTAACTGAAAAGCATGAATACTTAGTGATCTGAAGCTCATTGATGTTTTGTGTAGAATCCTTAAAATCTGGCTGTCTTACAAAGTCTTGGAGTATTTTTTTTAATTTTAGTATTTACACAGTTAGTCTTGACGAATATCATGTGAATGCTGAAGTTAAATTCCAAAGGTTACATATGAGACTGTTTCAGTTTTCCAAAGCTGACAGGAACTTCAATATTAATTTAGCAGAAACAAAACTCTGTACTATCTTGAGTCTTCTGCTAGTTCATGTATTCTATATGTGAATGCTATCTTTCTTCTCTTCTCTTGGTGGATATACATCAAATGAGACTAGGTTACTTACCTTAGCTTTACCAAATGTTTGACCAACTTGAACTGATAAGGATGCTGTTATATAGTTTATTAACTAACCTACAAATCTGTGTCATTCAGTCTCACACTTTTCTTGTGTTCTCTCTATATTCAAATAATGACTCGTATTTATAACCCCAATGTTTAATCTCGTGCAGGAGAGTATGCAACAGCAAGAGCAGCATCTGCAGCTAACACCATTATGGTTTGACTTCTGTAACTTTTTCTTAACTTCTAAAATTGGTAAACTTGTTACAACATGCTTATTAACATCAATTCTCATGAATTCACAACTATCTTCTAAATTATGTATATACTTCAAGTCTGGTATCATCACCCAATGACTTTACCATTGTACTACGATGACATCGTCTATACACTTCAAGTCTGTAGTACAAACGCTGTTTCTGTAGTGCAAACAATCTCAATTGAGTTGAAACCCCTGAACTTTACTTTGTTTTTGCTCGAGCCAAAAAGTGCAGATTCCTGTTAATATGCACTTCATGGTCAATTTATGTGAAGCACGTTTCATATCTTTCGTATACTTTCACCAATTCATAAAAAAAAATCACCAAATAAAGTACAAACTTCAAACCCGTGGAAACTTCTTTACATATGTATTGACCACAAAATTGTTTGTCCAGACATTATCATCATGGGCTACTTCCAGTGTTGAAGAAGTTGCTTCAACAGGACCAGGGATTCGTTTTTTTCCAACTCTATGTAAGCACAAGAAATACTCATTTCATATTCCTAGTTAATATCAAGAAAATTGGTCTTCACTTCTGAAAACCACAATGTGGCTGTGGTTTATATATGATTATAAACCACTTGTTGTGCAGGTGTACAAGGACAGAAAAGTTGTCGAGCAGTTGGTTAGAAGAGCGGAACGAGCTGGCTTCAAGGCAATTGCTCTCACTGTTGACACCCCAAGACTTGGACGTAGGGAAGCTGACATTAAGAACAGGTTTGCATCAAAAGTTGTGAGAGTAAAGATGTCTTACAAGTTTGGTTGAGCCGTGTACAAACTCCACATGAGAAAATAAAGCCATGGATCTCTTAGTTGTGGTTTGTACAATATTATTATGGACAAATATTTAACATCCTCCTGTATCTAAAATTGCTCCCACAGATTTACTTTACCACCATTTTTGACTTTGAAGAACTTCGAGGGATTGGACCTTGGACAGATGGAAAAGGTGAGTACAAATTTAGTTGGGATTATTTAATCTTGAACATGATGATTTCCAAGATTATTTTGATCTTCAATCTGCTTGCTAATTTTATGTAGACAAGTGACTCTGGACTTGCATCATACGTTGCTGGTCAAATTGATCGAACTCTAAGCTGGAAGGTATATCGTACACCCTTTGTTGCTGACATAGATGACTTGGCTACTAAAATATATCTTAAAAGGATATAAATATGGAAGATATCTTGCGTGACATTTAAAAAGAAAAACACTGAACACTTCTTGAGTTTGAAACAGGATGTGCAATGGCTTCAGACAATTACGAAGATGCCAATTTTAGTGAAGGGTGTTGTTACTGCTGAGGATAGTAAGACATATTGGATCCTTAACTCTGTAATTTGTTCATTATGGTTTCTGTATATTGGCTCCTTGAGTGGCAATATCTTTTAGTATACCCACTTACATTTCTTCTGGTGATGACACAGCTAGGTTAGCTATACAAGCAGGAGCAGCAGGTATCATCGTGTCCAACCATGGAGCTCGTCAGCTTGACTATGCACCAGCCACCATCAGTTGTCTTGAGGAGGTACGTCTAAGGGATTCATAATTGTTGCTGCTCTCAAATGTTAAAAGAAACACAAACAAAATCTATTTGGATTTTCGATATGATGATGCAGGACAGTGAGTAAAAATGGAGAAACTAAGAATGATAACATTGCAATCAAATTGAAAAAATAAACATGAGTGAGAAAAACAAGTAGTCGAACAGTGAAACTCGAGTTCTGCAGAACATGTAAAATTTTCTCTTGTAACATATCGATGTGGCAATTTTTCAGGTCGTGAAAGCTGCACAGGGCCGAGTCCCCGTATTCCTTGATGGTGGGGTTCGTCGTGGAACAGATGTTTTCAAGGCATTAGCTCTAGGAGCTTCTGGCATATTTGTAAGTGAATAAAGAAACAGATTTCCTCAGTATTATAAATTGAAATAGGCTTCTTTCAGTGGCATCTTCACTAATCGAAGTGTTTTCTTGATTTCAGATTGGAAGACCAGTTGTGTTCTCATTGGCTGCTGAAGGTGAGGCTGGTGTAAGAAAGGTACTCCAGATGCTTCGCGATGAATTTGAGTTGACAATGGCCCTAAGTGGATGCCGCTCACTCAAAGAGATTACTCGTTCTCATATTGTGACCGAGTATGATCAGCCTCGTGTCGCTATCGCACCAAGGTTATAAAGCGTGTTAGAATCATCGTAGCTCTATTGTGTATGGGGCTAAGGTTCTTACTGCATTTATAATTCTATCTGTCGTTCTAAGAACTCTTGTTGAGTCTAGAATTGCTTATATAGTAGAAAGAATTTAAGCTTTTGATATGAAGGATTGTTATTTGTCATAAATGGCTTCTATTACAAGCCTTCTCTGTGTATATTCTTTCTTCCGATTAAGATGATGTTTTAAAACTACTTATATTCACTTGCATATTGAAATTCAGCATTTTCTAATAGGTGTTTCACCGATTTTCGGTGGTTAGGGGAATGAATGAACATGGATTTCCAGGATTCTGACATATTCCTGCATCTATGAATTCTGCCAGAATCCAAGTTACACGTTTAACAGATGCAATGTATTGCATATGTTATTAAAATTAACATGTGAGCACAAATAAGTACTTGCAAGGTTTAAGTTGATAATACTTGTAAAAATATTTGTTAAATGAAAAACTTGCCGCATTTACTAGATGCCGTTCACATGACACAACGGTTGTGTGATTGAATTAATTCATTTCTCAATGAACTATGGTGTAAACAACTAGAAATTTAATATGCTTCAAAAAAAAAAAAAAAAAAAAAAAAGAACTAGAAATTTAACTCGATTACATCTGAAAATCCTATGAAATTTCTCACAGATATTCAAACAATTTCTTTCTTCTTTGTTTAAGATCCAATAAAATGTGAAAATTTAATTTAAGGCTTGCAATAAGGAGAAGTTGCTTGAATTCTGTTTTTTCTTTTCTGAAGGAAGCGTTGCAGAGATCTCTGCATACAGATACCATTAGGACTTATTTGTAGCTGAGATTGCACAACTGATGGTGTAGCTGGTGACGGCACCGATGAACAACTAGTATCACTTGTCATTCTCTCGTTCATTTCTCTTCTTGCAAGACTTAAGATTTCTCTAGCCTGTAACAACGCACGTTTTAGTATATCATTTCATTATTCTGATACCAATTTTCTAAGCAGATTTGAGATCGACATTAAAGAAAACCTCAGTTCAAAGTCTCCTTAGATAATCTGAAATTCTTTGAAATTATTCAGTAGGTACCTGAAGTTCTGTGACATCGCAAACGGAAACTCTTCCGTCGAAGAAAATCGTAAGATGTTGTGGGCTTTCATCTGAACCCTCAGTCCTACATGAGAATTAAAGAACGAAAGAGTTACAGAGAGAAACAATGGAGCAGAAGAAATCAAGATGATCATTTGTTCAAAAAAAACTTACATAGAGTTATGATGACTGTATGTATCTATCGCCGATGAGGATGGAGGAACAAGGCAAAGTTCAAAATTGCAGTTCCTTCTCATTGATAAGGGTGCTGTTGCTGTTTTTTTCATATTTCTCTCGTTCTTTTTTTTGCTAAAGAAATCATTAATGGAAAACAAAGTGATAAAAACAATCAAGTACGTAATTCGAATTTATAGTTTGCATTGAGTGGGTCCGATGTCATTAATTAAGACAGAACTCGCGAATTCGGCGGAAATCTCAGTCTGAAATATGAATGTGGATGAGCGGATATCTGTCTAACGCCAACACATATAACACGTGAAAAATGAGACTCAACTTTCCCCCTTTTATTTCTTTTGGTTTTCGGGTATTTGTAATTAACACGTGACTGTTTTTTCTCCCAAAATCAATTCAATCACGCTCTCTCCTCTTCCCTCTCCGAAAACAACTGTTTTTTCTCCGAAACAAAGTTCTTCAAAGAGATTAGATTTTAACCCAAATCATCTGTTAGATTTGGTCGGATTCTTCGGATCTATTGACAGATTTGGTTATAAATATTATTACTATTTTTTAATATTAAATAAAACTATCGCTATTAAGCGATTTTAGGGTTTGTAAATAATGTTTTTAGTTTATCCTCAATTGATTTCATTGCTAATGGCTTTTCTAGGCCAATTAGATGTTTCCGATAGCCGTTATGGCGCTTCTTTTGAACGGATCATTCATATCAACAACATCATCGATGGCGATTTACCAGAATTGATCGAAATTCTCCAGTTATGGGAAGATCAATGGCTAATAAAGGTGATCGTGATAACGATGGGCTGCGCAAATTACTCCCCTTTGGGACATGTTACTCTTAATGAAGAAGAAGAATTCAAATGGGAGAATATTATTTCATATGCCATGTTTCTAATATCTATTTCATGAATGAAACGAGATATATGTATTTTATCATTGTTTTCATCTTTGATGTACTTGAATATGATGTATTCATTCTTGTTATTATGTTAATGAAATCAAGATGTTTCTTTCAAAAAAAAAAAGTAATTAACACGTGACTCTATGTTATGTTTAGGGATGGTCAATGGGGCGGGTATGCCAATCCCAGTCACTGCCCCGTTTGTAAGAAAAAAATACCCATCCCCGCCCCGTTACCCATATGAATTGGGGCGGGGCGGGGAATACCCACATGGGGCGGGTTTTCCATGGGTTACCCGTAACCCTGAGTTAATACATAAATTTGATTATAATCAAAACTTAAATATGATTCAAACAAAAATAATAACGTAAGAACAATGCATTCTGAAATTTAAATTCAGTAATTTATCTTAAAGTGAACAAAAGAATTTGTTAATGACTTATTAGTTTTTCAGTTTTTTCCTTTCTCATTCTATCTTCGTCCACGTTAACCATTTCATTATCTGCTTTATTTTCTCTATTTTAACTTTAGAGAATGTGTCTAATCACAACAAAAGGACGAAAGTGATGAATGTACAAGAACGATCAAGAATATGATAAATGAAAGAAAGCTCGACTAAGCGGTGGAAGTATAAATTTTTTTAAAGGTACGGGGCGGGTATGGGGCGGGGACCTTGAATCCCGTCCCCACCCCATCCCCGTAGCTTAGGTTTCGAGTATTACCCATACCCGACCCCATCCCCATTTGTGCGGGTAAAACCCTACCCAAACAGAACGGGTACCCATGGGGATGGGTTTGGGTGGGGCAAATGGCCATCCTAGTTATGTTGTATACATATATGATGTATAGAGAACATGCGTTGCTGAATCCGTCATAGTGCGTCCCGATCGACCATATTGTAACGTATTTGTTGATATTGATTCAAGAAATTCTTTTTTTTGTCGAATGAACAAAGGGCAACACAGAACCGTAGACTAATTATATGAATAAAAAATGTCAAGACAAAAGTTCATACATCAACAACAAAGAATAGTAGAACATACATTTAATGAGAGGCCCTAATACGTCTAGGAAATATTAAAAGTATTGAGTAT
Source organism: Papaver armeniacum (assembly GCA_023531295.1). Taxonomy (NCBI): domain Eukaryota; kingdom Viridiplantae; phylum Streptophyta; class Magnoliopsida; order Ranunculales; family Papaveraceae; genus Papaver; species Papaver armeniacum. The sequence continues at coordinate 77,041 of JAJJWW010016373.1, read as the reverse complement.
CCAAATAGAAATCGAATTTTTTCTGAGGGATGGTTTTACGAACTCTTTCCAACCACTCGGATAGCTTTTTCAAATCTTCTTATCTATACCGTATGGTGGTTTTATCCACTCTTTTGAGGTTTATCTCCGCTTTAATGGCGATTCTTGGTTATTGGGTTGGGTTTTGAGATCAAAAGTGATGCTCTCCAACGACGAAATCTTCATCTTTTTTGTCTCTGATGACGAAATCTTCATCATCAACTTATCCGGCGATGGAATCTTCAACGGTGATTTCTTTGAATACGGAAACTTCATCACTAGTTACAAGAGATTTGAGCAAATCACTATTATTTTGGGAGCATATCTTTCTAAAGAAGAAAAACAAACTAAATGGTTGGATTTTAATTCCGAGAAACCATTCTTCCTCCGATTTAATCAGATCTTATTCATACTTGTATTTGTCTTACTCTGGTAATCCTTCTCTTTCTCTTGTCGGATTTCTCGGTATTGTACTTTTACGGTATGTTCTTGTTACTTTGTATTCTTTTATTTTCGATCTTAAACTCATTGTAACCTCGAATTTCAATTAATGAAAAGGTTCCTTGTTTATACCAAAAAAAAGAAAGATAACTTCTTCAAATCTTGATGCTCGTATTGCGAGGAGTAATAAGCACATAACATCATAATCATGATTAGAACCGGTAGCCATGGATCTTGTATCGAGTTGCAAAGATCTACATCACGCCGGAGAAGATCGTCGTCAACGATATACATAAGTATACCATCACCTGTTAACAAAGGGTCGTTAAGGCTGTTATAATCTTCATAATGACAATAGTCATCCATTAGAAGACGATCAAGAGAAATATATACAAAACCTAAATCTAAAATCCATGTAGAGCAAGGATAAGTTTTATTGAAAGCATAAAAACCTAAATTAAATGTTTCCCAAATTTATCTTTATTTTGCTACCTTTGTGTTTTAATAAAAAGATGCTATCACTTTTTCATTTTAGCCTAAAAAATAGTCCAAATTGAAAAAGTGATAGTATATTTTCTTTTTAAAACGGAGGGAGTATTAGACTAAATCTAGGCAACACACAATAACCTAATAAGAAATTGATATGTAATTGAAGTTTTGTAAAAGGAATTGAAGAAGAAAAATAATAAGAAAATGTAGTTCGAATTATTTTAGGATATTCACTTATGGAGAGCAAAAACTAAGATTCATAAGTGTCTTAGTTGTCGGATTTCTATCAGCCCGCACATGTCGTACCAGTATCTATCGACCCATATGGACTGACATGTACTAATATAGCATGTAAATATAGCCCGATACTGATCAATACATATTAGAAAACCATATGTGGACATATGGACTAGCTCAAATTTTTATACATACAAGTGGAGTGCACGTGCGCTGCACGTCGGCAAACAACCGGCTCTTACATACACTATTCCATGTTCAAAAAATATGACGCTACAATAAAATGTTTCTCAGCAAGATACCAACAATAAATTTTTTTTTTTTCATTTAGAATTAAATCAATCAGAAATACATCACCCAACACTATCACATAATTTCAGGACATCTTGAAAAACAACATTTCTGGTACACGTTCCAGCAATATCTGGAAGAACCCCATTCTTAACTAATACTACTTTTGTTGTGGTTCTTGAGACTCCCCTAAACAAAGCTACATACAACTTTCCATGCCCATTTTGCTGCCTAGCTCTATATTGATTTCGTCTACGCTCATTTCATTGCAATCTCTGCTCCCTTGTCATTTGACGCTGATATCTAATAGGAACACGACCCCTTTCTTTATTGGAATCTTGTTGGTCTTCCATTGCAAATACAAATAAATCATATCATGATTTTATTAATGGATGAACATCAAACCTAAGTTTGACATGGAGCACACAGACTTGCTCACATCAACGAAATCATGATATGCTTTAAAAAAAAAGCTTCAGATAGATTTCGCAAAAGTTCTATCGCTGGAAGCTTTACTTCATAATAATCTTCTGAAAAACAATTCCTCAATCAAAATAATCACCACAAATTTCAAAAAATCAAAACAATTCTACAATTCCCAATTCCCCAAATAATTCCCGTTATCAGCAGGCAAACATTTCTCTTCCATATCACAGAAGTTCAGTTATGTCCTTAAAGGAATGGTTCTAATGAGATCAACATAATCAAGATTCAACATTACAGGCAACCACTGACAATAAACAGATTGATTGTTTTTCGGTCGTTATTTAGATCGGTCTCTTCAGATTGTGGCTTTGGATCAGCCACGGATATCACTTTTTCAATAGATGAAGTTAATCCCATTTTCCCGAACTAAAACACTTAGCCCCAGTCCATAACAGGTCATGTTACGAAGAAGAGGATGAAAGAGCATAAGAACAATAATGCAAAAACAATACTTGTGGCACATAATATCACCAAAACTGGTATTTTACAGGCTCAAAGTTGCATGTATGTTTTCACAAAAACCGAAAGAGTATGAATTTCTAGATGATCCAAATATTTCCGGATCACAACAAAAGGTAATATATACTACTAAACTGGAATTGAAGTATCTTTCAGTTTGCATATTGAGTCAGCTGTTTGGGGAAATATCTTATACCATTTGGATGAAAATTAAAAAAATTAAAAAAATCTCTCATATCTACTGAAGTTGCAAAGTTGCAAATGAAATGTCACATACATATGAATCATTCTGGGTGAAGCCAACTAAAAAAATTATTGCACTAAATTTAAGCTTCACACTACATAATTGGGTATCTTAAAGAGTACAATATACCTCCTGTTGAACATCATAGCTTTTAGGTTTGCTTGAAAGGTACAAAAGAACATATACATGGCTAACCTAAGGCATCCATCAGGTTTTGTCAAAAAAGTTAAAAATATATAACCGTAGAAGCACAATTTCATTACCCCATTGTCTATTGTTGTTACATGACAACATTCGAAGACCATTACTTTGATAACGTTAGCTAGGGGCCACACACTTTAATTCAAGCGCTCCAAGATGCTCAACTTACTGAACATGATTATATTACCTAATGGTTACGCAGTATAAGACTCATTGTACGTTGTCCATTCTACATATACAATTGTGGACCATTGAACTGGATAAAGTAACAGCTTAGAGGTACATAAGCATCGGGCACTGCATGTAACTCTAAGACTTCAGGCATCTCAGTAAGCATCCCATACCCTTGCACACACAGAAATATCTTCCTTTGAATTTTTTATCTCAGTGACTGAGAAACAACTATTAACATGATAGATGAAATCAAATTGCTCTTATATCAAATAACATATGCAACATTGATTCTGGAAGAGAGGAGTTTTTTATTAAAAAGTGGTATTGATGTCTAGCCAAGTCCATTTTTTCATGCTAGTGGTAAGCTAGACAACAAAAGGAGATAAAAGAGCAGTTAATTAACCTCAATATTAGTGGTTTGTAAAATCCCCTGTTACCATGAAGCTTATGCATATGGGCACTTCAGTAGATTCCTCATCTGGATACCTACAATTAGGGCTGCACATGGGCTGGTACAGTCCGGGTTTCTTATGAACCCGGTACCTGGAGTTGACCGAGACCTCATTTTGAGAACATGTACCTGTACTTGTACCAGGAGTTGTACCTGTACCTATAAGGCCGGTCCGGTTCTAGTCCGGTACCGGATTTTTACCTGTTATAAAAATGTTGTTGTAATATATAGAAAAAAATAAACATATCCAAATACACCAAAAATGATCAAGTTTTAATAATCCATACAACCAAACAATCCACACAAATATTTTCCTACTGAGAATGATACAACCAGATCAACATATTTCTTCTTCTTTTGATCACCAGGATCTAATAACCAAGATTGATATGCGGCTTTATCAAAATCATTTAGATTTCTACTCCAATCATCAGCAGTTGTTGAATATGCCTTGTGTATTTCTAATGACATCCCCATAGATCTCTTCCATCATCTTTAGTAATTACTTCATAGCAAAACATCTCAAAACCCTAAAAATCAACAGAATGAAATCATCAAAACCCTAAAACATCAATTAGCTATCATTATTCATTAACAGATGATTGGATATCATGCAAATAAATAAAAATCATACATAATACTCGTTTTTGAAAACCCCCAAATTATAAAACCTAGGGTTTCGTTTTACTGAGAACCCCTAAAAAACTGAAACAAAATTGAACCAAAATCGAAGTAAAGACAAACAAATCGAAATAAAGAGAAATAGAAGAAGAAGAATAAATAAGAATTAACCATTACCTTATTCCAGATGGTGATGAAGAAAAGGTAATAAAAAGTATTTCTTCCGCTTCTTTCCTTTGAAGAAGAAAAAGTAGAAACAAAAGCAAAGAACAAGATAGTAAAACGACTAAGATGGTGGTAATTTTGGTGGCGGAGGTTGTAATGGTGAGAGGTGGGGGCGGCAGCTCTCTGTGGAGAGGTGAAGAAGAAAAACAAATGAAGAAGAGAAACGAGCGAAAGGGGCTAGGTCATTAGGATTATATATGTTAAGTTGACATTTAAGATTAATTTTAATTTCATAATCCATGGTCAGAATATTACTAGGTAAAATCGGTCCGGGGTGGTCGGGAATTAGGTAAGAATCGGTCCGAGGTGGTCGGGAATTAGGTAAGAACCGGTACATGTCCCGGTCTACACCGGTTCCCCTATTCTATTCCCGTTCCCTGTACCGGATACATCGGTTCCGGTCCGGTTCTGATCCAAAATTTCCGGTTCTGATTCGGTTCTTGTGCAGCCTTACCTACAATGTTTCATTTGTAAAATCTGCATCAGACATAACAATTACGAAACCAAATAATGAATATAAGAGTAATCTAAAAAACCCTATTTAATAAAATCCCCTGTTACCAAAGCCAACTAAAAAGCTTATTCAATTGAATGCAGTATGATGATTGAACACAAATAATCTTTTAACTCAAAATTTAGAGGTATGCAAATAGATATCACCTGAATTAAATTGAACCCAACTAAAAATAATGAATATAAAGGTACGTAAATAGATAGTAAGATTGAACACAAACCCTTCAAAATCATTGATAAACACATGTGAGATAAAATCCCCAAAATTTACAGAAAACTTAGAATTTCAGATTACAAAAATCAAACAATTTGAGACGTTTCGCATACCTAATCGAGGAAGTGAAAAACAACCAACTCAATACTTCATCTCCGTGATTGATTCAGTTGCAGGGATGGGTATTATGAATTTTCGTTATTTAGAAGAGATTCAGTTGTAGGGATGGGTTTTATGAATTTTCGTTGTTTAGAAGAGAAAGAGATGAGAAATCTTGCATACCTAATCGAGGAAGTGAAAAGAAACCAACTCAATCCATGATCTCCATCATTGATCGTCTGCAAATCGCTTAAAACGTAGGTTGTTCTTCATTTCAGTTGCAGAATTTTCACTTAGAAGAGAAAGAGAGCGGAGAAAATAAGAGAAAGAAAAGAAATAAAATGAACGGCTGTGGTTGGAGATGAAGATAATCCAACGGCCGATTAAGAAAACTCTTTGGTTGAAATATACGTTTGGTGTACGAAAAGTACGGCGGTACACCAAAAAATGGTTAGTGTTTTCAGTTTTGCTTGCTTGCATTAAAAGGGGGGAGATATTAGAATAAGATGGAGTGTTATTTTTCCGGACAATTCAATTGGTACTCAAGATTAAGATCATCCTTAGTTATATTTAATGTAATTATTTGGAATTTTTCTTATTTTTTTTTTGATTCGACATTTCAATCTATATGAAAATGTATTTATTATAAATTATATGCAATATGGTATTTAACGATGTTATCCTAATTAGACGAAAATACAAAGTATAGTTAGTATCAATAATATCATCATATAGAATTTATATCAGTGAGGACCGATATGATACCAACACCCATATGGTGGACCATGATAGTGGTGTCTATTTACCACCGAAGTATTAGAATGCAAGTAACTACGCATACTAATTTGTGCAATATAATGTTATGTTTTCGGCATGCATAAATACCGGAGAGGAAATAGAAATGTGAAACATGCAGAACTATTTTTTTTCGTGCAACCAGGTTTTTTCTCACTTTTTTTTTTTTCGAAAAAGAGGCTACCCTCATTGTATTGATAGAAAAGAACCGTAACTTCCGTAAGGAGAATTACGATAAACCGTTACATCTTCAATCCATGTTTGAATGTTTAAGAAAGTTAATATAGCCCACAGGCTACTGTCTAACCAATTATGTTGTATAGCAAATTTGTTACAAAAAACAGCTAATTTTGCTGCCCAAATTATTTGAGATCTCATAACTAAAGTAAAGTCCTTCACAATAAAATTTATGTCAAACTTAGTGTTGTTGCCAAAGTCTGTACTAATTTTGTATCTTTGCTTCCTAGCTTCTGAATATTTTCCTATTAGCAGCATAAGAGTTGGTTGAGAGTCGCTCCTAAAAGCGATGATGTGTCCACTCAATTCTCTTGCCCATTGGAAAGCCGCATCAACTCCAACTTTTTCTAGCTCGTCTCTGGTGGTACAGTCAACATGCAAACCTTTAGCTTCTCTAATACTCCCTGTATGATCAAACAAAGTTAGACCAATTCCAGCCTTAGCTGTGGAAAACATCATAGTTAAAGCAATATTGATTTTAAGATTCATGGTCCCTGTTGGCTCCTACAACTGACGTGTGGTAATTTTAAGGGCATCATCTTTTTTGGGGTTGTAGTACAGAGATTGCATTATGTTATAACCTGCTTGGTTGACTGTCTTGTAACCACTAATAAAACTAATTATTTATTTACTGTAACATCACTGTTTTGGCTCTTCTTTTGAAAGGTAATATTACACCTGGCTTTCCATATATGCCAGATGATAATGCTACATAAAACCTGCCAGTCAATATCGTAACCTCCTCTATCTGGATTTTCAAAATAGTCGGTTAGCCAATCATGGAAAGTATTTGTACCATTAGTAACATATTGCATATCAAAGTTAAAATGCATCCAAACTTGTTGAGCAAAATTACATTGTATAAACAGGTGAGTGAGTGTTTCATGACCATCATTACATAAGTTGCATTTGGTGTTTATGCCTGGAATGATAGCTTCCACCCTCATACTATTGGGAAGTATAACGTGCGCTGCTTTCCAAACAAAGTTCTTTACAGATGGTGATGAATCCATCCTCCAGATCTTGTCCCAATTCTGGTTTGTAGTACCATTTGATTTTATATGGTTGTATAAAGATTTCACGGAAAATGTACCTTATTTGTTTAGAGTCCAGTGGGGTATGTCCTCTTTATCATCAACATGCATTCTTATTTTTCTAATTTTCTCAATGGTTTGAGCATCAAAGCAGTTTTCTAGTTTTCCTAAATCCTAAGTTTTATGTGAAGTCAACAAGTCACTTACTTTACTTAAACCCTGTGTATGCATTTCTGGTTTTCTGAGTGGTGGTTTCGTGTCTGGGATCCAGTAATCATCCCATATGTCGATATTAGTTCCATTTCCTACTTCCCCAAAACAAAACTGTTTTATCTGATTGATACCAGATAACAGTCCTTTCCAAATCCAACTATCCTTCCTATTAGGGATATTATTTATGTGCAGAACATCACTATTTGGGTAGTATTTTGCTTTGAGGACGGAGGCACAAAGAGAGTCGGGATTCTCTTTCAGTTTCCATCCCATCTTAGCAATCATGGCTAAATTAAATTTCTGAACATCTTTTATTCCCAACCCCCCTTCATCAAGAGATTTACAAATAGAAGTCCAATTTTTTAAGCAAACACCTTTCTTACGTTTCTCATTTAAACCATTTTCATCCTTCCCCCACCAATAGTCTCTCTGCAGTTTTGTTAGATCTTTACAAATTTTAACTGGTATCTTAAAGCAATTCATTTGATAGATATACAAAGACGTAGTCACATTCTTAATTATCACAGTTTTTCCAGTATTATTCAAATCAAATCCATTCCAACTAACAAACCTGGATTTCATTTTCTCCACCAAAGGTTCAAAACATTCAATTTTTGATCTGTTTGTAAACAAAGGACATCCTAGGTACTTATGTTTTAGAGGTATAGCAGTGACTCCTAGAATATCTTTAACTTTGTGTCTTATGCTTGTTTCTGTTTTTGGGCTAAAAAAAACTCCTGATTTACTTAAATTAATAAGTTGCCCAGAAGCTAAACCAAAGTTCTTGAACAAATTAACTAAGTTATAGCATGTTTTTTCATTTACCTTATGAAACAGCAGACAATCGTCCGCAAACAACAAGTGACTTATAGAAGGAGCTTGATGAACTATTTTTATACCTTGTATCAAACCTGTGTTTTCATCATGCATAATTGTTCTTGAAAGCGCTTCCATGCAAAATAAGAACAAATAAGGGGAGATTGGATCTCCCTGTCTTAAACCTCTGGTAGGTTTAAAAAATTTAGTGGGAGACCCATTCAATAAAACAGAAAGAGTAGTTGTCGAAATACATTGATGCACAAGATTACACCATTTGCTATTAAAACCTAATTTGTTCATTATTTGTAACAGGAAGTCTTATTCGACTCTATCGAAAGCTTTGGACATATCTATTTTCAGTCCCATAAAACCTTTTTTCGATTTAGAATTTTTCATCTTATGAATAATTTCATGCGCCATTGTGATATTTTCAGAAATCTGCCTTCCAGGAATGAAGGCAGATTGATATGGTGAAATTGTTTTTCCCAAAAGTTCTTTCATTATACCTGCCATAAGTTTTGATATAATTTTATATGATGTGTTGGCGAGGGTTATTGGTCTGAACTCGGGTGGAGTAGTAGGGTTTAAAGTTTTTGGAATTAGAGAGATGAATGAGGCATTCATTTCTTTCGATATGTTTCCAGTTGTGAAAAAGGTTTGAACCATATTGATTAAGTCGGGCCCGATGGTTTCCCAGTTTTGTTGAAAAAAGTTTGGAGGGAAACCATCCGGGCCTAGGCTTTTATCTGGTTCCATGGAAAACAAAATGTTCTTGATTTCAATTTCACAAGGAGTACAACAAAGCATTTCATTATCTAACTGAGTTATGCAACTTGGAATTAGGTCAATCATGCTTTGATCAATATTAGGTTTAACAGTAGAAGCTATGTTTTGAAAGTGATCAGTTATGCATTCAGATATATCCTTGCGATTATCTAACCATTCATTTTTTTCATTCAAAAGAATTTCAATTCTATTTCTCCTAAATCTCTGTTTCGCTTTGTTGTGAAAATACCTAGTATTTCTGTCTCCTAAGGCAAGATTCTGGTCCCTACTTTTTATCCTTCCAAAATTTCTCTTTTATAGCGTACCAACCTGCAAGCTCTTTTCTGAGATTAACAAGATCAGTTGACTTATTCACATAGTTAGGCAGACTATTAGTTCTTTCCAATTTAATTTTAATGATGTCTATGTTACTATGTATGTTCCCAAAACTGTTTCTATTCCAAAGTCTCAAAATATGTTTCACAGAAGCAAGTTTTTTGTTAACTTTATGTGCTGGAGATCCCTTAACATGAGTTTTCCAAATAGAATCTATGAGAGGTTTACACTCTTCATGTTTTATCCATTCACCAAAGTATTTGAAGGGGGTTGCCCCATCATTCCAGTGATTATAAGTATTAAGATTAATTGGCACATGATCAGAAGCAAGAGGTCCAAGGTTTTTTTGCTAGAATTAGGAAATTTCTTATTCCATTTAGAGTTAACTAGAGCCATGTCTAGACGTTGCTCTATGTTTTGATTGTCAGCTACATGGTTTTTCTTGGTACAAGTATAACCTGTGAACCCCAAATCCATTAATCCGCAATTACTTATCAGTTCATTAAAGATTCTAGCCTCATTTTTCTTAAAAGGAAAGATATTATTCTTTTCCTCTTCATGAAGAACCACGTTTAGATCTCCTATGATAATCCAAGGTTTATCCATAGTACCTGCCATGTTTTTTATGATATTCCAAGAACTCACTTTCGTTTTTCTATAAGGACTCCCATAGAAACAGGTGAGGATCCAACTACTATCATTAATATGGTTAGTAACAGTTGCATTAATATGGTTATACGCATAGTCAATTATTTGTATATTAACGTTATTCTTCCAAATAAGACACAAACCACCAGCAATTCCTCTTGGTGGAACAAGATGATAATTTGAGACATTTACTTGTTTTAAGATTTTATGCATTTCTTTGTTCTGCTGCTTAGTTTTGGATAAGAATAAAATGTATGGATTCTCCTTATTTAGAGTATCTAATAGGCTATTTCTAGCATCAAGTTTTCCTAAGCCTTGACAGTTCCAGGCAATCATATTTATATACTGCCAGAAGTATGAGACCGCAGGATATCTAAATTCAACAAGTAAAATATAAATATAAATTCCACACAACAAGCCTATCAATTGTTCTAAATTTCTGTCATAATGACAAGCAAAGATAACACAGTAGCTCAAACGTTCAACATTATTGCATTTTTAAAACACAACAGTTAAAGGATATGTGGAGGTAAACTATATAAGTCCAAGATCTACTAACAACATTCATAGTTTTAGAAGGCAACAGTGTGGGGATTTGGGTTACCTCCTGTTTTACTGTATTAGAGCAATTCCAACCTGGTTCTATCTTCTCAAAATTTGGTAGCTTTACCTTTGTAAGGGTCAGCATAATGCTTTCTGCACTTCCTTGAATCCCTGGTTTTCTCATGAATTTTCTTTTTTTTTCTAGTTATAGCAACTAGCACCCGGAATTAGACTGATATCCATTAGACTTGTGAGAGATTTTAAACTACCTTTGCAGAATTTAATAAACTTCATAGGTCGAGAAATAGAAACACGGAGAAATAAACAAAAGAAAGTTTTAAAAACGGAGAAACAGGAGAGATTTGAAAATGAATCAAATCACCTAGATAATATCAATTTAAAGAATTCAAAACTCAGTTGTGAAAAATCTAGAGATAAAAGTCAATACTTTAAGAATCAAGAGAGAGAAAAGAAAATCAGTAGGGATTGATATTGATTAAAAATAAAATTAATAACAGATTTAAGCAACCAAATAAATTAAAGGAAGACTTAAGAGAATAAGGGATTTAGGGGATCTAAAATGGGGAAAAGACAACCCAATTTAGAAACTAAGTTAACAACAGTAATAGCTTCTAAAAAACAATTTAAGAAATTAAGATCTAAAGCAAGCAAATATATATGATAAACTATGAGATTGAAATAAGAAGAGTTGATAAGAAATTGTGAAAATTTCTGATTCTTCGAAGAAAAATGGATCTTCAGGTTGTAGAAGATAAAGAAGCTTCTGGATGTATTCAAGTGTCTTCTAGCAGATAAAGAACGTCAGAACTTGGTGTCTTAGTAGCTTGGTGTTAACAAATCAAAGGTCTTAGTAATTGGTATCACTATTTGGGGATAAGTGTCTTAGAACATTGGGTCTAGTCTCTCAAAAACTTAATCAATTTGAAATCATGTATCACAGATCCTTAAGATTTATGGTGTTTTCAGTGATTTTCGCCATCGCCGACGGTTGTTACTGGCTAGAAAATGGTGGTTACTGGCTAAAAATTGGTGGTTATTGGTTTTTGGGAGGAGGTTTTAGGGGCGGAGGAGGAGGTTCTTTCTCACTTTGAGTGACCCTTTTTATATAAAAAAAATTGTTTCCTTCCTCATTTCTCAATCTCATGTTGCAATTTTCCAATGTATATTTGTTAACATTTTTGTAGGGGTGCATGTACCACACGAATTTCATTTTCCCCAAACCTCGCAAACCATAATGATTATTTAGTGATTATTTTGCCGATATCACCGCATGTAGCGTCGTGATAAAATCATTGGGTGATAATATAATTATCTAAGTTCAAATTCATCAAGATTAAATTCTTTATCGATCAAAAATAAAGTAGAAGAATAATTAGTGTTTGTTGTTTGTATTTATAATTTGGATGTGTGACCTTAATTAAAAATTTGTTTTGATTTTGTTTAAAGTGAAATCAATTATTGCCGATTACGGAGATTTGACTCTGGTTACGACTTGTTTGCTCAAACCAATTATAAAAATAAACAGTCTAAAAAGAATAGGATTAGAATGTTGAGAAAGCAACAGCTGACGCTAGTTGTATTCTCCCATTATAGAACATGCAATTTCCGGTTATAGTTTTTTGCTCAAATCTACTCTGTAGGGAGTAGATCTGCGCATTAATAGTGTTTAGAAATTCAAAGTTGATGTCCATTTATTGTTTTTTTTTTTAGCTTTAGAAGTTCAAGATTAATTTTTCTTTTGATTTTTTCATTTTTTCGATGAAGTTTTCTTCTGCCTGCCCGAAAATTAGGCTACATCTTTATGGTGTTTCTCGCTATGATATTAAAATGTTTCTTCCTAAATTACTGGTTATTGTGCTGTGATTACTCGGTGGTGTAAGTACTCTGACGCCGAGCTCCGATCACCAGAATATGAAGTTTTCAGACCAAGAATTAAGCAAAACTCATGTTTTAAGGGAGTATTTATTTTCAAAAAAGACACTTTATTAAATGGTCAAACTATGTCTAAGAGCAACCGCAAGTGGGCGAATAAACCCATTTATTTGGTAAAAGAACCAGACGTAGCGGGACGTACCATCGACCAAATCCCAGACTAAAACCAAATTCCAGACTATATTTAGTTTGGGACTAAGACTATACCCAAATTTAGTCGAGCGTTGATATAATCTTCGTTTCTCAACGGGCGGTTATATAGTCTACGCTTGACATGAAGCGTTCGTATAGTGTTCGTCCCACGGAGAGGCGGGCATATAAACTACGCCCCAATGGCGCGATGATGAAATGTACGCCCGATGGGGCGTAGCTGAAGTTAACGCTTGGAATGAGGCGTTAATATACCCACCGCCCCATTCAGACGAAGGTATAGTGTACGCTTGGCATCAGGCGGTGATAAAGATTACGACTCACACTGGGCGTTGATAAAGTTCACGCCTGATTCCAGGCGGACCTAATAGCTACGCCCCATGAGAAATTTGTTTAAGTTTTATACCGTTGGTGATTTCGAACATCGAAGAAAATCGAACGTTGGAAATTTTAGAACGTTGGGTTTGAAAGATATTTTGGAACGTTGGAAATTTTAAAGATTTCTATACTCATGTATATATAGAGATGAATTCATTTAACATTTTCCCACAACTATTTCAAACTATCTATCAGAACAAGAACAAGAAAAAGCAGTATTATTTCGTCTTTCAAATCATTTACAAAATTTTCACGATTTTCTAACAATGGCACCACGAGCACCACGAGGTCCAAATTTTACGATAATTGAAGATGTAACGATGTGTAAAATTCATTTAGCAATATCTCAAGATCCGGGTGTTGGAACTGATCAATCAGAGGAGGCGTTGTGGACTCGTATCAAGGATGATATTGAAGTTCATTTACCTAATGCTCCAGAGCGGACTTGGAGTTACCCTGCAAAAACGATATCGTGGAATAAGTAAAGATGTGTCATCTATTTTCCGCAAAAGAGGCAGAAGTGGAAGGTGAATATCATACTGGATGGGGTCCTGAAATGAAGGTAAGTATTCTTGATTTTTTGAACAATTATTTTCTCCTATTTAAATGCCCCTGAACTTAAGTGTTTTTAAAAAATTAACAGCTTGAAGAAATAAAAAAGCGGTTCAAGGAATGCAATGATGGAAAAAGAATTAGGCACGAAGAGTGCTACCCAATTGTCATAGAAAATATTAAATTTAATCGGCGATCGACTTTTGTATTCTATACGACGCACGATTTGGACAGTTATGACAATAATGAGGTACATGAGGATGGACAACAAACAACAATTCAAGACGAGACCGGTAACAACATGGATAGGGGAGACATAGAGAACACATATCTCCGTCAGTTGGGGAAAAAAGAAGCAAAACGATTAAAGAAAACAGGGAGATAAAAATCCACTGCCCAAGAGGAATTGATGGGAATAATTATTAAAGAACATCAAAATTTCAATACTCATTACCAAGCACAATCAAGATTCAAGATGGAACAAAGAGCAGCCGAGTTTGCAGCTAAACAAGTAGAACATGAGGCCAAAATAGCCAAGCAAGCTGAAGACGACGAATTTCGCATCATTATGATGGATCTCGAAAAATTGGATCATGTACAACAAGAGTACTTCCAACTTCGTAGGGCGGACATAGTTCGTAACAGAAGAAACCAATCTTAACACAAAGACGGATTAGTAGAAACAAAAATTATTTCTCCTATTTAGTGATTATTAGTAGTATAATTGTTGATGTCCTGAATAAAGTGGAATTATTGTAAGGTCGATCCCTGTAATGAATCAATCCTACTCTGACCATGTAATGAATCAATTCTTTTATTATTATCCAAAGTTAAGATAGAAAGAAAATGCAAACTACAATTTTTAATTCCCATATTCTAACCATATATGTTCGATCAAGTCATCACGCAAACGAATATGCGCATCTTTGTTATGCATTGCACGTCGGCGTTGCTGTGCTCTAATTTGGGAAAACTCGTCACTATTGCCTCTTAATATATTAACCGGTGATGGGTTACTTCTTTGTTCATAAACATGTGGCCAGTCACCGGGTAGACGCTCATCCTCGACTATCATATTATGTAAGATTATAGAGGTTTTCATAATATAGGCAAGCACATATGGATTCCACATTCTTGCAGGTTGTTTGATGATTCCAAATTGTTGTTGAAGTACACCAAATCCCCGTTCTACATCTTTTCTTGCACCCTCTTGCATCGATGTAAAAATTTCTTTTTTCCGACCGACCGGATGTTTAATGGCCATAATAATAGTAGGAATCTCTGGGTAGATTCCATCACCTAGATAATACGTCATATCATATGAATGTCCGTTTACCTCGTAGCTCACTGGTGGTGCTTTTCATGTTACAAGACTTCGAAAAACATATGAACGATTCATAACATTAATATCGTTGTTAGAGCCGGGCATACCAAAAAATGTATGCCAAAACCATAGATCATACGACACCACTGCCTCCAACACGATACTTTCGCTCCCTTTATACGCGGTGTAAGCCCCGGATTCTGCCGACGGACATTTATCCCATTTCCAATGCATGCAATCTAGACTACCCAGTATCCCTGGAAATCCCCGGTCTTTGTTTTGCTTAAGCAACAATTCAACATCACCAGCCGTTGGTTCACGCAAATATTCTTTCCCATACACATTAACAATCGTCTTACAGAACCTACGAGTAGCTTCCAAAACAATGGTTTTTGCTATGCGTAAGTACTTATCTATTGTATCTGCCGCACATCCATAAGCTAACGTTCGTACTGCTGCTGTTACTTTTTGATGAGGGTTTAATCCTAGAACTCCACAAGCATCGGGATTTTGAACAAAATATCTTTTGGCATTGGTAACACCTTCCACTATTCGGTTAAATAATTGTCGACGCATCCTGAATCTTCTGTGGAAAACATTGGGTGGTTGGTTTGGGTACGGAGAAAAATAGTCGTTCCATAGAAGTTCTGCTCCTGCCTCACGATCTCTAGGTATTTTGATACGAGTTTGAGGCCATTTTGAATTTGTAACAAGGACTCCCAAACTAACGGCCGTGTTATTTTGCATAATTGCTATTGCATCATCATCTAATGAATAAAAACTACTATTAGAAGAAGAAGAAGAAGAAGAAGAAGAAACAGAAGAGCAATAATGAGCGGTATTCTCATAGTTTTCCATTACTATCTGAAGCAGAAGAGAGCTACAGTATAACTTCTTTAAAGTAATACTCGATAATATAATATTCTCGTTAAAATAATAAAATTTCATGGTCCCGACTCGGGCCTTTAGTGCTAAAATAATAAATTCGATAAAATCATAAAATAATACATTTCAAAAGTTCCCCTTAGAGCAACTGCAGTGGTGCGACCATAACCAAAGAACAAAGAGCAAAAAAAAAAACTAAAATTTGGGTTTAGTCCGTGTTGTAACGCAGGGGAGGGAGACTAAAATTTGGTCAGGCGCAACTTTGAGTTACGCCCCAATCAGGCGCAACTCCAAATCTCGTCCCATTTCTTTTTTTTTTTTTTTTTTTTTTTTATTATTGTTGGGGCGCAACTCAAAGTTGCGCCCAATTTGTTTTTTTTTTGGATTATTGTTGGGGCGCAACTCAAAGTTGCGCCCAATTTTTTTTTTTTTTTTTTTATTATTGTTGGGCGCAACTCAAAGTTGCGCCCCATTTTTTTTTTTTTAGTTGTTGGGGCGCAACTTTGAGTTACGCCCCATCGAGCGCAACTCAATTCTACGCCCGACTAAAGACCAGACTAAAGACTAAATATGGTCTGGGTTTTGGTTATAGTCCGGTCTTTGGTCTTTACTCCGTCTCCACTGCGTCTGTTTTTTTACCAAAAAATTTGGTTATACTCCACGACTGTGGATGCTCTTAATGATTATTAGGTCCCAAATAATATATAAAATAATAATGCTACTAAAAAAATAAAAAATTAATTTCATACATATTAAACTTTCCAAAATATGATTTAATATTGGTTTCTGTTTCTCTAAAAATCAAATCAAGTTGTAGTTTATCCCTAATAATTCGTAATCCAATCAAAGTACCCGGGGCTACATTATTATACTGCAACACGAAGTAATTTTGAAGTGTAATTAATACTTGAAGTGCATGTATTTGTATTGCAATTAGTCAAGAATACAATACTTTTACAAAATTAGTTGATATTTTACTTAACCTACAAGCTAGGAATTACTTTTTTAAATAATTATATATTACTTAATTATAAAATAATAATTTATTATATTATCGATAATATAATATTTCTTTAAAATAATAATTTTTCTTGGTCCCAAGCCTATTATTTTATAGAAGTTATACTGTATTGTTATTCATACATTGGGTGATCATGTCTTTAATTTATAACCCATTTCGAAGAGCCTTAAATTTTTTTAAAATAGATACTCTATTTCAGTTAAGACTAAGTGTTTTCCAAAAAGGATAAAGTGTTTGCCAGTGACCTGATATGACTATACTCTATACACACTGACAACTCACTGAGACTTGAGAGGACTACTAAATGGACAGTGAAGAGAGTAGACTTGAAATGACTACTCGGTGAAAGAAAAGTTAAGCAATTAACTATCAGTAGGTCTAGTATGACTACACAAAAATATAAGATAAAGATAACACCAAGCATGGACCATCTAAATAGTCAAAACAAATTAACCATTGATATTATCCGTATCCGAAGGCGCCGATCGTGGTGGCATAAAAGGCATGTGCATTCTCGGAGTGGTATTGACCGAGGACATTGTTGAAGCTGATCCTTGACTCATACAACTCCAAACTTGTGGTGGCATTGTTTGGGAAAAGGAACCGTATCCAAGGGGAGGTTGGACAGAGTGCGGCGTACGGAAAAGAGAGAGTTATTGTTGCAATTCCATGTTTGAAGTTTTCAGCCTTTCTATTTCTGCTTCTTTCGACATAATAACGTCCACCCTCTCCTTAGTTTGTTTTAACGTAAAATCGCGGAATTGTTGATTAAAATCGGCATTTTCTTGAAATAATGTGTAAGCTTCATGCTGTGAATAAAAATTAAAATACATAAGTACAAATATACAATTAAAAGTAGAATGTACAATAAAAAGGATATTAGTACACTTACGTGGGATAATAGATGTGGAGGAGGGATAGGTACATGTTCAGCCAGTTATTCAATTGGGACCGTATACAAGTTACCGACATACCCATATGTTTGGGCTTCACAAATAGGATGAGTCACATATTCTCTGTAGTTAGTTACCTTTCTCCAGTACTGTAAATATGTATCATAATCTTTGACAACTTGCACTATCTCTGTTGCATCGACCTCACCTTCACTTTTTAGGCATTCTGCTTGAATATTGCCGATATCCCCAATAATTGTGTGTAGTTTTTTGGGAACAGCAAAAGTATAATGGTTGCCTCCAACACCTTTCTCCGAGGTACATGTTATGCTGTACAATTGGAAAGGGAGTACGAATGTAGTATGTTATATACTCAATAAGCCCTCTTAACAAAAAAAATATTAATTATTAACTCACAATGCCCATGTAAGAAAATATATATCTCGAATCTGATAGCCTCGTAGCCGTGCTTCCCATATCAGATGCAAGGACTTCTCTGTATGATTCCCATGGGCGCCATGTCACTTGTTCAGCAGTAAGCTTACTCATTAAATCCCTACAACGGAAAATATCATTTGTATTCTTCGGTACATTCCATTTAGAAGATACGGGCCATTTTTGTTCTTCATTCTAGCGTGAAATGTCCGGTCGACATATGCCCGTGTATTCATACCCCCAAAACTACTCCATGAATAAAATTATCCAAGTAAATAACTTCGCAACAAAATAAAGAATGAAAGGAAGAAATCACTTTGGATAAAGAAAGAGAATACCTCTAAGATTTGGAATGGACCGCATAGTGCCTTCTGTCTCCTCCCAGCTAAACGGAGTGACGCATACAATTTCGAAAAATCCGCACCACCCCAGTCATACGTGGACACTACATCAAGATTTTCAAAAGCAGCTAACCATCCAGAATCTATATAGGTCTTTGCATTAGAAAAGAAAAAATGTCCCAACACATACATGAAAAAGGCAATTGCTACTCTATGAGCAAGGGTGCTATCATTTTCAGCCGCAACCAACTTGTCTTCTAAGAAATAGAAGCTTAAATATTTAATTGTAATTGAATTTGAAACCCACGACGGAGCTTTTGGACACATCGTGACATCTTGGATATCCAGAAAGAAATGCTCACGAACATATTCAATTTGGTACTTCCTGCATTGTATGGAACGTCAGCGCATCACCAATACTCAAATCCAGTCAACATGAGCCAATCTAGGGGGTGAATCCCATCTCCCCAAATGGGAAGTGAAAAGTGTTTGTTGTATCCCAAAACCGCTCAACAATATAATCAACCATCGAATGTTGGGTTTCACTACATTGTATGCTCAATAAACTTTGCCATCCCGTTTTTTCGATAATATATTTAGCTCTAGGACAGTGTTGTGAAATAGTTTGATAGTGATGAATTACCGATGCAAACTTCCACGATATTGATACTTCAATTTATGCTCCCATGTAAATGTGATGTCCGTAGTAGCGTGCGGTTTATCATATTGCAAGTATAGGAAACCTCCCTAACCGGGAATATCAACCTCCTTTATTTTACCAAGTAGAGATTAAGTTATAATCCTCTTCGGCTACACATTTCCGCTTCTTGTTCGTCTTGATGCGACCATTGAACCGCTACACAATCGGTTCAACATCTCTGTTCACATCTATGCACACATAAGATAGATGCAATTTCATTATTAAATTACCAACCCTCATTATTCCTAAATTTTATAAGTCAAACACCATTTATATTCCAAATACTATCACTCATTAACACAAACTATGATAATTCCAAATTCTATTATTCCACAAACACAAATTCAATCCTCACAGATGTAACAAAAAAAAAAATACCTCAAAACAACTCAATTTAATCACTTCAACATTTCATATGCCATCACTACAACGTGAATTGCTTTTAACCCCATTTAAATTAGCTCTTCTTCTACATGTAACACACAAAATTGACATAATAACAATTTTCAAACATAACTACCCAAAATAGACAAAACCACAATTTTCAAACATAACCACACAAAATTGATATGACCATAATTTTGAAACATAACCACACAAATATTACATAACCACAATTTTTCAAATACCCACACATTAAAATCCATATAACCCACAAATTAAGTCATGTACATGTTTCTCAAAATTTTAAAAAAATTGACAATTCTATAACTAAATTTTAGCATACTAATAAAACCCACAAATTTTGGCAGTACAGCCGTGTATAAGCATAATTTAAACAAATTAAAACCCCCAAATTAAAAAATATCCATAACCCACAAATTACCAAAATCAAATAACCTAATTTTAACAAACTAAAACCCTAAATTAATTATTCAACAGAAAAGATTAACAGAAACATACCTCTTGTGTAACCCGGATGTTGAGGTAGGTAAGTGTGTTGGTAATTTTTTTCTCCTCTTCCTGCTCGTCAATGTGAGGCGAAGTTGTGTTTGGATGGGTAGAAAGAAAGAGGTAGAAAAGAGAAGAAGACGACGGAGAATATTAGGCTTAAACGCAACACGTGGGCTATACGTGGAGGTTTAGTGTTCGGTTGGGTGAAAAAACCACACGTGCAAAATGAAAGTGTGTGGCTGGGCGGAATTTATACAAACGCCTGAATGAGGCGTAGCTGAAGTATTCGCCCCATGGGGCGTTGATTATACAAACGCATGGCATCAGGCGGTTACTATACGTACACCCCATGGGGGGGTTGATTATACTTATGCCTGTCATCAGGCGTTGATTTTACTTACGCCTCATCGGGCGTTGATTTTACCTACGCCCGTTCTCCCGGCGTAAACTTTATTAACGCCCCACACGGGGCGTAATGTTTATCAACACCTGAAAGGGACGCAGTTTATAACTCCGCTCCACAACCAAACGAAGATTATACGTACGCCTGACTAAATATACTCACCTACCACTACGTCACTCAACGGACTAAACCCAAATTTAGTCGTTTTTTTTACTCTTTAATCTTTGGGTTTAGTCGCACCACTGCAGACGCTCTAAAAGACCATCTTTCTATTGATTTAATCGGTTCTCCCATACTTATGATTTGTCTAGTTCTAGCGTTCCTTATCTTTCTCTTATCAGAACACTTGGTCGCGTACATTCGACGATATGTTCACTTGCTCTACAATGGTTTCTTGGTGTACTTAACCACTTTGCAATCATCATGGTTTGCTATCAACGAAATGAGATCTTTTTTCAAAAATAAAAACGTGAAAATCCTAATGAGGTTGGTATATATATCGGAAAATGGGTCATTTGTCCAAATATTTTTAAAACATGGTTCAAATGGACGAGTAAAAATTAGTATGGGTGAAATGGACACCAAAAAATAGCAAGGATGAAACTGGATTCATCCTGACTTAAACTAAAAAAATAACAAGGATGAAACTGGATGCATCCTGATGTAAATTAAAAATAAGAAAAAGTATTTGAAAATGGGTAGGATGAAACTGTTTACATCCTGGCTATTTTTACATTTTTGTCCATTTAAACAATATCAAAATCTAAATGTCCTTTTCACCCAGGAATTGTTGATTTTGGTCTTTTTAACCAATTTTGTGTATATATATATATATGAGCTAAACATGGTCAAGTCATGTCGGTATCATACCCTTCTAGGGACGATGATAGTGGGGAGCAAGGGAAAACTCTTTAAAGAATAGATAGATTACGGTGGGAATCTGAGGAAAAGAATGGAAAACAATAAGATAAGATAAAAACACGATTATTTACCAAATTTGGCCATTTCTTAACAGGGCATCCACATTCTGGCAGCTAGTTGTAGTTATGACGTCAATCTTGGACCACATGGTGACTAGGGGTCTAGGGAGGAGTTCCCCATGAAATCTCTTGGCCTAAGGAATGTAAGTTTTCACAATTTTGTAACATAAAATTATTATGAAAGAACTAGATTGTAAACTTTTCTACCTAGTCTCATAATTAATCTTAAAAAATAATATATTACTAGAACACCACTGTCAAGGTCGGGAGGGTTAACCGAAGAAAAACGAAACAAATAACAATTTCCGCCGATAGACATATTCTACCTTTGTTTTAGGAAAAACGATATTTTCATATTTTCATTTTGCCTCATAATAGGCCAAATTGATAAAGTGATCACTTCTCCTGAAATAGAGGGAAATTGAAAATGTTAAAGTATCTCTTTTGCTGAAATTGAGTGAAAGTATCACTTTTCCTAAAACGGAAAATTAGTCGATGCATAAACCAAAATATGGTTGCATAATATGTTATGCATCCTTTGTGGTGGTTTGCATAATGGCTATGCATATTTTCGAAAACTATGCCTAAAGTGAAAGTATCACTTTTCTTGAAACAGAGGGAGTACATCGTTTTATTAGTTGCAACGGAAAATTAGTTAGATGCATAACCAAAATATGGCTACATAAAGTATTATGTATCCTTTGTGGTGGTTTGCAATTTCTAAAATTGTGCCTAAAATGATAAATACCTCCGAATTTTTCGTAAAACCTCTAAATTTGATATTGTTGTTTGTACTCATTGCGTATATTTTTTTATAACCTTTCCAACGAGATAAAATTTGTAAAATTCAAGGCACGAATTTTTAGATATGTTATATTAAAGTTTGGTTGCCAATTATACCCCTAAAGAATATGATATTATAATAGTTGGACTAAAAGGGAGAGATATTTTGGTATTATCAAGTGCACACTACCAAATTTTTTTATAAAATTGCAAATTTATGTGAGGTTTCAATTTACAAAAAAATGGCCATAAAAGGGACTCCCTCCCTTCGGGCCCTTCGGTCGGTCGGACCAACTAGATTGTAAACTTTACGTGAATCGGGTAAAGTTTCACGTAAATATGAAACTTTTGCGGAGACAAAATAAAATTATCATTTTGTAATTAAGCATTGTCTAATCTGATTGCAAAAATCAAATAAAGGTTTACCCAAATCCAACAATACACCATTAGGCACGTGGGAAGGAAATTAAGCGGCAGACATTCTGGCAAATCGAGCAGTAGACGACTGCTCTCAAAGAAGCTCACAACAACAGTATGGGACCATGCAATTCCACCTTATAATTTCTATTGTAATAACAGACTCTATGGGTATAACATACCCACATGTAATTTCAGTCTAATCTAATAAAATCCATGCTTAAAAAAAGCAATTAAACACTATAATATCGATATGGCACTTTTTCTATGAAAATATGCATAAAATTTTACTATCCTTTACTATCCAATTTTTCCTTAAGTTTAGGGAGGAAAAATAGTTCATCTTCAATGGTGTTGTTTGTGATTTTTTATGGATTAAATTTTTAGTAATTTTTAGATTTTATTAGAGATAAAAATAGTTATTTAATATATTGGAATTAATTTAGGTAAGCAAAGCTTACTAGGATAGCTTGACATTGTCGAGGTAAATATTTAAAACTAGACATTCACCTTGACAATGTCTAACAAAAATTAAGCCGTGTCATCTCATATTGATTTAAGAAGTTGGGGTTGCACAAGAATTTTAAAAAAATGAATGTCCATCATATGTGGACTTAAACATTTATCTTTAGAATCTCTTAAACGGATTCCTAATCACTAGGGATATGGGCCAATGTTAACCATAAAGTGAAAGAAAAAAAGAACTTCCGAATCTAAACTATAACAAATTGATTAACAAACACTTATATATCTATTCTATATTATATAAAGGGAACTCCCTTTAGCAACAGTTTTTGAAGCTGCAAAAAAAGATTTCTGAATTTGCCCCTACATTAGTATAATTTATGTGCTTTGTAAAAAATATTTGAGGGAATATCAGTAACTTAGCTATCTTTAATTTTCCTTTAGATAAGTTCGAAAAACTCTTTCTCTTTGATTCTCACAAAGGCCCAGAAATCAAGCAACGGATCATTATGAAAGTATCCATTTAACAGATCACCATTGGTTATAGACAAATGGGAATATAAGTTAAAGATAAAGATAATTGAATCAGGAAATGGGAATATAAGTTTACATAGAGAGAGAAATGAAAAATTGATTCGGTGTTAGTGGTTGTGAGAGAGAAGGACGTGAATGTGATTGAGGTCTTATATATAGTAACAGTCTCACGGATAAGAGTTTATGATAAATGGAGATAAGTAGAGAAGATGGCGGAAAGTGGGAAGTAAGGAAGGGTTACTGGGTTATGGATTTTTTTTAATTTGACTTTGCTTACACAGTAAAATGAGATGCATCTCCAAAATCCGGCGGTTCACAATGAGATAGAGGGCACGGGGGTTGACGAACGATTTCAGCACGCGCATTGCGCGTACCCAACGATCTTGTTAACAATAATAAAAAGATGAGCCTTCCATTGACAGGCTCAATTTTGACATGTTTTGACAGCCTCATACTATTCGTTGTATGTCAATGCAAAGACGGTAGAGATCTTTACTTTAAAATCCGCGTTACTGGATACCCAGAATGAAATATGTTGGTCTTCACATCTCAAGTTTTATTATATATACTTGTAAGACCACATGTGCGATGCATATGCTTGAATTTGATTTTTTTAACAACACCAAATTAAAATAAAAAAAAATATTAAAATAAAAACATTCTTATTTGTTAAAATATTCTTATTTATAATTCAAAGAGCTTTCCAAATATACTAATTTTGCAAAAATCCGGTGTGTATTTTAAAAGATATCTAAGTTTTAAATTTTTTGATTTATTTTTAAAACAATGGCATTATTGTGAATATACAAACATTGATTCAATGTACATTTTCACCCTTAAACACATATATATCCTGGCATTTTTAGGGGCGACCCAAAACGAATTAGGGGCGACACTAAAAGACAAAAAAGGTCATCCAAACGCAAATCTAAGCTACCCCTTATCTTCGATTTTTCGAAATGGCCAATATGCCCTTATATAATCGGTAGCCAACACCATAATCGGTAGGTTAAAGGTGAATCGGTAGGTTAAATTGAAACTATACCTACCGATTATTGTATAGATACTTCGGCTAATAATCCCTTTTATAGCTTATCGAACCTGTAAGACTACCGATTATAAGGAGCCCCATATTCAACCTTGGCAAAATTCCATAGGTTTTGAGGGGTGTATAGCCAACCATAACCACTTGGATTGAGCTGTGGATGTAGCCATAATCGGAAGCCTAATAGGTTACATACACTACCGATTATAAGTTGCCCCAAAATGAGTTTTTTCTAAAATCCTTCACGTAATGAATTTTGAAATATACCATAATCGGTAGGGAATATAATTATATAACCCACCGATTATAACGAGCCCCAGATCCAACCTTTGCCATATTTCATAGGTTTTGAGTGTACACAGCCAACCATAACCACTTGGTTCGTGTTTTGGATGCAGCGTTAATCGGGAGTTAAATATATTACCAAACCATCCGATTATGGGTTGCCCAAAAATGAGTTTTTTCTAAAATCCTTCATGTAAGGGAATTTGAAATATACCATAATCGGTAAAGTTAACAACTTAGCAACTTACCGATTATAAGGAGCCCTAGATCGAACCCTTGCCAAATTCCATAGGTTTGGAGTGTACAGAGCCTGGCATAACCACGTGGTTCGTGATTTGGATGTAGCCATAATCGTAAGCCAAATAGGTTCCACAACCTACCGATTATACAGTTGCCCCAAATTTTGTTTTTTCTAAAATCCTTCGTGTGATGAATTTTGAAATCTACCATAATCAGTAGATTTTATTACTTATTACCTTCCGATTATACAAAGCCCCAAATCCAACCGGTGCCAAAATCCATAGGTTTAGAGGGTACAGAGCCAGGCATAGCCATGTGGTTCGTGATTTGGATGTAGCCATAATCGTAGGCCAAATAGGTTCCACAACCTACCGATTATAGGTTGCCCCAAAATGAGTTTTTTCAAAAATCCTTCATGTGATGAATTTTGAAATCTAACCTTAATCGGTAGTCTATCCAACTTAACAACCTACCGATTATAAGGAGCCCCAGATCGAACCCTTGCCAAATTCCATAGGTTTTGAGTGTACAGAGCCAGGCATAACCACGTGGTTCGTGATTTGGATGTAGCCATAATCGTAAGCCAAATAGGTTACACAACCTACCGATTATAGGTTGCCCCAAAATTAGTTTTTTCTAAATTCCTTCATGTGATGAATTTTGAAATCTACCATAATCGGTAGAGTTTAAAACTTATAACCCTACCGATTATAAGTGGCCCCGGATTCAACCTTTGCCAAAAACTAAAATATTCGGTAGCCAAAACAATAATCGGTAGTTTCACAAAATAATCGGAAGCAAACTTTGTAATCGGTAGGCTGGGGTCTATATATACGTGTTTGGAAAAAAAAATTGACTCATTGTGAGATAACTCATTGAGTGAGAGAAGAAGAAGAAGAAAAAAAAGAAGAAGAAGTGGGTATATGTTTCCAACTTCCGATTTTTGCCAACTTCCATAAACATGGATGGGTACGAAGAAGGACGTGAAGTTGTTGAAGTTCAAGGTTCACTACCGTTTAGAGATGACGATTTATGGTATATGTTGAATGATCCAAACTTTGATGGAGATGAAACCCTAGACGACGCTTTCATGGAAGAAAATGGAAAATCACCCGATATCGAAGCTAACGATTCATCAAACATACAAGTATGTTGTTAACAAACTCTAATACCCATGTTATCCATGTTATGTGCGTTTGTGTGTGTGTTTGAACGTGAAAATTCGATATCTGCATGCATTGAATGACATGAACGACATATATTCGGTAGTTAAATTAGTACAAAATCTACCGATTATTCACAATCGGATATATTTTGATGTATTTATCTGCCGAATATGAAAAAAATCCCCAAATTGAAAGCTTCAATTTCTCTCAATCGGAAGTTGTAT
This sequence comes from Papaver armeniacum, assembly GCA_023531295.1. NCBI lineage: Eukaryota > Viridiplantae > Streptophyta > Magnoliopsida > Ranunculales > Papaveraceae > Papaver > Papaver armeniacum. The sequence goes on along the minus strand of JAJJWW010016373.1, from coordinate 50,420 downwards.
ACATAAATAAACTTCTGATTATATAACGTCGCCCCAAATACGAATTTCTCCAAAAAATGAAATATTCGTAAATCTTGATATTTAATAATCGGTTGGTTTATGAATTTATAGTCCCTCCGATTATTGAAGCGTTTTATACAGAAGAATTGTTCATTTGTGTATGTCGTTAATCGGTAGACTATATTCGTACATGACTACCGATTTCTCATAATCGGTTATCTTGTATATTATTAAATTACCGATTATTTACAATCGGTTACCTATTATCTAAATTTCCTTCCGATTGCTAATGCATAAGTTATTGTTGTTGTGCGTAGGCTATTGTAGCGGTTGATGACGATTATTATTTGAGGCCTGATACTTCCCTACACTATGCAAACGATTTGGTATGTTCATGAATTATCTTTTCTTTTTCCAATCATGTATGTTAGATGGTTATGCTTATTTTTTTGGTTTGTTATATGCGCATTTAGATATTTGGAAGTAAGAAGGAAGCAAAGGAATGGATTATGAACAAGGCAAAAGAGAAGATGTGCGTGGTAGTTCAGAACCCTTGCGTGAAGGACATTAGGTTTGAAATGGTTTATGAGCAAGGTGGGAAGAAAAAGAGTCACGAGGGAAAGAATAATAAGTATGTAAGGAAGACGGAGAGGAAGAAGTACCGAACTCATACAAAGAAGATTGGATGCCCATTTAAGATTGTCTTCTATAAGCCCGATGGTAAGGAAAGTAAAGATTGGAAAATGTCTAAAATTGCTAATGGATGTCACAACCACGATGATCCGGATACTCTTATTGGACATGTAATGGTTGCGAAGTTAAAAACACATGAAATGGAGACGGTGAGGTCTATGCGTATCCAAAAGGCGAGTGCGATCTTAAGTAAAATAAAGGCGGACGACCCCGACAACTTGTCTTCTTTATCTACAATTAGGTCGGCCCTAGCTACGATCAAAAGGACGGAATGGGATGGTAGAACGGTCATGCAACAATCGCAGTGGTTAGCTGAGTTACACGACTACACGTTGAGAACGGAAGAAAAGGATGGTAAAGTGGTACGTATTTTCTTGGCACATCCCGAAATGATAAAATTGGCTCAGTGTTTTCATCAAATTTTGTTGATAGATGCCACTTACAAGACAAACAAATATAACATGCCGTTGTTGAACATTGCTTGTCACACTTCGGACAAAAACACGTTTACGATTGCATGGGGTTTAATGGATCATGAGAACAACGTGAGTTTCATTTGGATGTTGGAAACGTTGAGGTCCATTTACAATGGGGATGATTTTCCAAGGGTTATTGTAACGGATGACGATCAAGCCTTAATGCATGCAATAGCGGTAGTGTTTCCTGAAGCCCGAAACTTGCAATGTACGTGGCACATTCAAGGCAACCTCAAACACAATTGCCATCACCATTTCCAAGATAAAAAAACCAAGGAAGGGTACCAAGAGGTCGAAGGAAGAGGATGAGCGCATTAGTAAACTAACCGCGGAAGAACGAGAGGAAGAGAAGAGGTTATTTGATGAAAAATGGAAGGAGGATGGAATAATTTGGAGAGCGTTCATGAAAGCATGGGACAATATCGTTTGGTCAATGACCGAGGAAATCTACGAAAGAAACTTGAAGAAATTTGAGGAAGAATATTGCAAGGACTACCCAAAACCCGTTGAGTATTGTAAAACACAATGGTTACCGATTAAGGAGAGGTTTGTGTATGCATGGACATATGAATATCGTAACTTCAAGAACGAGGCGACAAGCATTGCGGAGGGGTCTCATGGCCGATTAAAGAAAATACTTCTAGGTAGTCAAAATGGAGTTGTGTCGATCCAAGAAGCAATCCATGAATTCACCAATCGTGATCTCGTAAAGATTAAGGATTCTATGCAATTTAGTGTACATAAATTTCCTACGGAACATGAAAGGGAAAGATTGCTTCTAAGGGGCATTGTTCATAAAGTTTCAAAATGGGCAATAAATCACATGATGGAAAAATTGAAGTTGTATAAAGCTTACGATGACGATAATACGGTTTGTGTTTGCAAGGATATGATAGGTATTGGTCTCCCATGTCGTCATAAAATTGGTAGGTACGTCGATGTGATTGACATCAAAAATATTCATCCATTTTGTAAGCAATTAAATTTCACTCCAAGCACCCCCGTAGTCGATGGTCCGCCGTTCATGGAGTCGGAATTGTGTGCAAGAATAACCGAGCGTTATGCTACAACAAATGGCGCCAAGAAGCAAATATTGATGCATGATTTGGAGCAAGCTCTTCACCCTCGTTTAAGGGAGGTTGATGAACCTATTAAGCAAAAGGGGGCGGTTAGGCCAAACACCGAAGTGTCGAGGACCATGAAAGAAAAGAATTAAAGGAGTATTTGTCTAATAAAAGAATATTGTGTCGGCATGAGCGTTCGGAAGCCGAATTTGAAGATGAGCCGCAACCCAAGAAAAGAGGTCGTCCAAGAAAAGATCAAAATGGACCAACCGCACAACAAGTGATTCCAAAGGTCTCTACGAAGCCTTCTCAAGTAAGTCAAGCCGATGCGGTGGAAGAAGTTGTGTTAGTGGAGACCCAAACTAGCTCCGTAGTTATTGATCAAATGAGCGACTCGCAACAAACACAATCAACGGAAATGGTGACTATAAGAGAGAAGTATGGTACTCTTCGTTGTCCTAGGGATTTACATGGAAGACCAACACGATCAAGGTATACGAATATAGAAGAGTATATGAAACAACTCCCTCCACTCATTGTTCCATTTGTTTTGTCCACCGACGAGGTTGATGGGGATGGCAATTGTGGGTTTCACGTCGCATCGGAACAAATTGGTTACTTTGGAGAGGCGGTGAACGAAGATGTCACCCAATGGAAAAATTTAAGAACTAAGATGGCGGTACAACTAATAAAGGACAAGGATTTCTATATGGAGATGATGAAGGAAGGAGATAGGCACGACAAAGAACTAGAGTTCAAAGACTTTGTTGCGCGTGTAAAGTGCCGAAAGGGATTGAAGACAATCGGATCCAAGTATTGTATAACAATGCCTAAATGTAGATATCTCTTAGCGGACGCTTTGAATTGCGTGGTACATTTCTTTGTTCCTCCTAGGTATGGACATTCTTTTACGTTTACACCTACAAGGACAGTTTGCGATGAATCGATTAAAGATAGAAGAATTGTTATGGCATTTGTGAATGAGATGCATTTTATCGGTTTAAGAGTAAAGAGGGATTGCCCATTACCTCCGTTGGGTGGTTTGAGTGATTACTTCCCAGCGAATCATTGTAACGATTGGTTGAAACAATATGAGACCAACATGTTGGATTGGTATCGCGTAAACAGATTATACAAGCTTTTGTAAACAGACTCAATCAATATTATAATCGGTTATTAACTTTTTGAATTTATCTTCCGATTGTAAGGCTGACAAAACAACTGAATTTTTTTTTCCTGCATCGGTAGATTACATATTACATAAACATCCGATTGTCACCAAACTCGACAAAAAAAAAAGCGTAAATGTTTCCCGAATCGGTAGACAACATATTGCATAAACTTCCGATTGTCACCAAAGTCTGACAAAAAAACTGAAAATCTTCCCAGAATCGGTAGACAATATATTGCATAAACCTCCGATTGTCACCAAAGTCTCACAAAAAGCTGAAAATCTTCCCAGAATCGGTAGACAATATAAAATAATAACTTCCGATTGTATCCATCAATCAACATTTATACTGTTGCGACGGACTTCAGGAATTCATAACTTCCATCATAAGTGAATTCTTCACCCTTTTCCACTAAGTACTGTCTTTTTGCGAGTGTCTCCTACATAAACAAACATAAAATAATGTCAACTTCGTTTTAGTAAGAAAGATTAAACACCGGTGTTATTTAAAAAGGATAACCGAGCGTTATACTTACAAATTGTTGGATCGACAAGCTTAAGTGGCTAGTGTTAAACATCCTCTTTTGTATCGTTATGTAATCATTTACCCCTTTTTGGACAAGTCGGAAACGATCATGAACTTGTTGGAGTGATCTTTGCTTTGGATTTCCATACTCTCGTACAAATTGGCTATATACCCTCGCCCAAAAGACTTCGGTGTTAACCTTCCCCGCTATAACATCTTCACGTCTTGTTTCACGATACCATGTTTTCACAATGACCAAATCTTCAGCTGCGTCAAAATGTTGCCATGCTTGTAAGTTGAGATATAGAATGAATTCACAAGAGTAGACGATGGAAAATCTATTTGTAGAATACACGATGCTATATATGTGTTGTTTGGTGCATAAATAAGAAGAGTTTACCCTCCTTATATAGATGAGAGTCCCAACGTCTTTTTTTTTGAAAATATGGCCGTTGATGCGTACTTTTACAAGACTGTCTTTGAAATTACGTATACAATTATTACACACAATCGGTAGGGAATGGTTGAACAAAGCACCCGATCATACGTAATCGGTAAATATTTATTGTTATATACTTCCGATTATAGGATGTTTTGCCAACAGAGTTCTCAGTTTCATTAGAGTAGTATAATCGGAGGTTTATCAATATGTATTATCAACCGATTGTGTGTGGTTTTCGAGGCACGACTAGTTTCTTTTGAACGAACTAGACGTTGGAGTATAATCGGTAGTTAGATCAACAATTAAAACTTCTGATTATCATAAATATTTTGAAATTCACAACAATATCACCTATATAACACATCATCATAATTTTACATTGAACTCCCGCAATTCTATTACAAGGTATTGTGATTAGCATCGTGGACGTGTTGGACGAGTCCTAAACGGATTAAATCTTTCCATCGCCCTAAGGATTCTAAAATGAGCTTCATAACGGAAGCTTGATCTTTTCCATCTTCGCCATTCCCCTAGAGATCGTTCTATAACCTCATCATTGGTCATCTGCCTTCCCTCATCGGAGCTACGGAAGTCTCGTTTAACATGCACAACGTCAATGTGCCATAGCTTCCTTATATCAAGAGAGTAAATTCTAAACAAACTAGGTGCAATCAAACTTCAAATAACCGTTAGTCAATCAAATCAAACAAAACTAATAATAAACTGCACTATCTAGTCACACTTTAAGCTTTTGGATACAACAAGAACAACAAGCTAGAAACATACATCTAGCCTTAACACACTGCTAGGAGGTGTATTGTAAACAACGATCAAGAATCCAATGGTTACAGCATGGAGATTTAAATACAACCTACTTCCATACCCAAGCTTCAATCCATAGGAGATACAACCACATCCATCAACTCAAGACAGACCAAGGTATTTTGACTCAAACTCCTCAAGAAGCGGTTGATCTCATAATTGTTTTTTTTTTTTTACAAACAGTACAGGGCACCAAAAACAACTGTAGATTGGAGTTTATTCGAAGGGTTCCAGCCGAGACTCAGGAATAACCAATGTGAGGGTCTGACGTCAGCTGTCACTAGGGAAGAATTTGAGACTGCTCTTCACTCTATCGGATCGGAGCAGGCACCGGGTCTTGATGGATACACGGGTAAATTCTACAAAGAACTACCAGACATCACAGGACCAACATTATGGGCTACGGTGGAACACTTCTTCCAATTCAACCAACTTAAACAACCAATCAATCATACCAACATCACCCTCATTCCATAAATCTCAAACCTTTCCACACCATCCCAGTTTTGGCCGATTGGATTATGCAATGTAGCATACAAAGTAATAGCAAAAATCTTGGTCAATAAGATGAGACCCATTCTCCAATTCATCATAAGCCCATTTCAAAGTGCTTTTATACCAAATAGAGTCATTCATGACAACATTGCAATTGAGGCAGAACTATTCCACCACATTCGAACCGGCGCTCCGGAAAAACACCCTAAGATTGCTTGAAAACTAGACATCACGAAAGCTTATGATAGTCTAGATTGGGGTTTTGTTGAAGCTGCATTCACCAAGTTGGGCTTTCCAAAGAAATTCGTGGATTACATCATCACATGCATTACATCAGTCACCTATGGTATTAATATTAATGGCACAACTCAAGGCCACATTCAACCGAACTGAGGATTGCGGCAAGGTGACCCGTTATATCCATATATTTTTATCATAAGTGCAGAGATTTTATCAACAAATCTGGGAAAGCTGGAATGGACATGAAAGTTGGCAGTCCTAAGGATCTCCAAAAGAGCACCACCTATCCATGCATTTGATGTATGCAGACGATATACTGATTACGTGCATGGCCAAGACAGAAACGTGCAACACACTCCAACAGATCCTCCATGCATATTCATGCTCAGTGGGACAAGACATCAACAGATCCAAATCTAATATCATTCATTACCCTAAATTGTGGCCTTCAGAAATCCAAAGACTCGAAGCAGAGTTTCAAATAAACACAACGGCAGAACCACCAAAATATATGGGGGTTACATTCAAAAGTTGAAGAAACTTGGCACACATCTATGTGGACCTTTTGGAGAGAATTCAAAGGAAATCTCAAGGTTGGATAGCTAAATGTGTTAACCAGGCAGGAAGAGTGGTGCTAATTAACACATCCCTCACCCCTACAGCTAATCATATGATGCAAACCCAAATGATACCAGATCATATCCACAAGAAAATGGATCGAATCACTAGAAATTTCTTTTGGGGTCATAGCAGCACAACAAAGAAGATGCACCCCGTCGGGTGGGATAAGCTTGCTAAAGCAAAAAAAGGATGGTGGTTTGGGCATAAGGAAGAGCAAACAACATAGCCAGGCATTACTTCTCAAAAGAGTGTGGCACATGCAGAGCAACCACCACTCAATATGGAAGAAAACGTGTGATGATAAATATCTCCACAATAAACCAGTGCTGGCACAGCATCACACCACTCTAGCAAAACCAACTGCGAGCCCATATTGGAAAAATTTAGCTAACCTTGTTTCTATTTTGCAAGAGAAATGTTTTAAAAAGATTGGGAATGGACAAACAACTGTCATAAACGATAATTGGATTCCAACCCAAAATACACCAATCACAACTACTTTGGCCCAAGGTACACAAGTAGCTGATCTCATTCATGAAGATACAAACACATGGAACCACCAAATCACCTATGAGTCATTTGATTTAAGTACGACTCACAACATCATTAATATACGTCTACCTAACCGTCAAGTTCAGGATACATATATATTTGGTTGTACACCAAAAATGGAGATTACTCAGCAAAAACTAGTTATACACTCATATCACAACCCAACACCCATCACAACCACACCACAACAACCACCCCTACCATCATTCCCGTAGACTTCAAACTCATCTGTAAAATCCAATGTCCACCAAAAATTAGGCATTTCTTGTGGAAAGTCAGTTTAGAAGGATTACCGACCTTCGACAAGCTCCACCACATTCATATCACCCAACCAATGTCTGTCCAGTTTGCACCAACCATAGAGAGTCAGAACGACGTCTTTTCTTCGAATACAATCAAGCTACCCAATCGTGGAACCTCATCATCACACACCTTCCAAGGAGCCCCAACCCAAACCAATTCCCCAGCAAACCAAACAACATACAAGTCATGCTCGATCAAAGGCTACCGATATTAACTCAAACCATGTTCAGCTTCACCGTTTGGGATTTATGGTTAGCACGAATCTCTCAGGTTTACCAAAGAAATAAGATGACCGCATCACAGATCAGAGGCATAATACTAACGATGGTTGCAGAATACATATGAGCCCACCGACATCTACCACTGATATACCCTGGCCATGAACCTTAACACCACCGTCCTCATCGGATGGCAACCACCACCACAAAACTGGATCAAGATAAATTCAGACGGAGCAGCACGTGGTAACCCAGGATAAGAGGGGTCGGGATGCATATGTAGGACAACCACATGACATGTACTCATGGCGATGGCATCACCATTAGGGATAACCACAGCAGTAATGGCGGAGACTTGGGGACTTCTCTTGGCAACCCGATTAGCAAAACAACAACAGTGGCCTATGGTATGGTTTGAAGTAGATTCAAAAGCACTCACCCAAATGATGCAAAACCAGAATCAAACCAACCCATGATGCCTTGCCTCAGGGAAATGATTCAAGAAATCTAAACTCTAATGGTAAGCATACCACAAGTCAAACTTACACATGCTTATAGGGAAGCCAATCAAGCAGCAGACAAACTAGCAAACGAGGCGGTCGATCATCAACAAGAATTTGGGACAACAGTATCCTACTATCATTTCAAATATTGTTCTGGATGGCAGAAACGAGGTTATCTTCACCCGTATTGTTAAAACTGTAATTAACTAAATTTACTTATTAATAAATCTACTTCCGTTCAAAAAAAAAAAAAAAAAAAGATAGCGACGATTAAAATTGAGTAATTTCCGCCATGGGAAAGCTAAAAGTCGACGTGCTAATAGATGGGACGATTATGATGATGAGCAGCGGTTTTAGGTGAGAACGAACAGCAACCAAATGAAGCACCACAAGAGTACAACAACAATGATAAATTATGTATGTAACATATTAAATGACAAACATGTGATAATCTTTTTCCATTTGTGATTATAAACCAAACTAAAACATGTGAGTATATCTCAATAAAGTTAGGTAATCAGAAGTTAATCATGCATTTAGGTGCTTATTTACTTTTTGGATCCCAAATTCCCTAAGATTTTCCTCCAACGTATGTCGACCGCTCATCAAAGGGTCCATCATTTCTAAATCCAAAATGTAGGAGGGTTTCAAATAACAAGAAGGATCAATTTTGAATGATATTTCGGATCAGTCTCGTTCTCATGTTTAAACAAAATTAGAGCTTTTTTAAACTCATTACATATCACAATATTAGAATCTCTTTCCAATCATCATTAAATTTTCTCGGGATTTTGCTGGGTCATTTTAGAATCATTAGTACATCTTTGCATAAGCCTACTAAATAAACAAAGGTACAGGCTATACCTCACAACTCAAATGAATTAAAAGGTGAAACTAAATCCCGTATAGTAACATTAACTTTTACAAAACACTATATCCGGCTAAAGCGAAAAAGTAATAGTAACATTTTTGCTTTTACAGAATCAAAGTGTTGTCGTGTCACAAATTTAGTGACTGGCTGACTGCCAATCAGTATTGGCGTCCTTAAGAAAACTGTATGGTCTGCGTTTGTGAGCAGAAACCTTTGTTTTTGCCTTTGCCTTTTGAAAAACTGATACCTTCCTTTCGGCTATCAAAATCCAGGACAGTCTACACTCTTCTGACCCATACTTTTGTAAGTTTGTTTATGGTTGCTTTAATTTATATTATGCCGCAATTCGTTTCCTTCATCAGTCTGCAATTTGTTAAGATGATTCCATCCCTTGTGATGCTTTAGACATTCAAACTGACCACTAAGATGAATTGAAAAAATAAATGATGATTGAGGGAAGCAGTTTTGAGCGCTGCAGATGTATTGGACTTGGTTCAGTTATTCTTCATCTCTTACTTGTACCTTTTTGTTAGCCAGAATTTGATGATCTCGCTAATGCTACAGATGAAGACGGAAGAAAACACCACCGGGGATAGCATTCAGTGCCATAGTATTTGCTCTTAACTTATATGGCATCTGTATTCACGATATTTTGTAGATGTCTGTAGATATCTGAATTCTCGATACCTGGCATAAACATCAATCAGGATACGTGCAGTAGCCTCCTTATTCCATCGTGTATGAATTATGAACATGGCAAGTGCATATAGTAGATATAGAAGTTAGGTTATTATACGTTAACTAGCCTACTAATGTATTCTGACCACCTTTTTACTACAGCTTATCCGACCTGATGATGATCGTTGTAGTAGGAAGATACGAATACCAGGGAATACTGGAAAATCAGCAGTCAGATTGCCAACCATTTAGTTCCTAGAATCAACCCAATTAGAGTAACAACTTTAACTCAAGCACATTGGGTTTATGAACATTGATTTGGTGGCAGCTGACTACATGTCTTCATTTCTTTAGGCTTTCATAGTTAACAGCAAATTATGGTTGAAAGGCTGACGATCATTTCATGATTTTGATTGTTTCCAAACCCACAGACAGAATGCAATATATTAGGAACAATGAATGAACAATTACCATTTCATGTGTCAACAGATCCCTTCCCTACTCTATAAGTGCAGTAGGGGGAGACGAAGAATGAAAGAAACAATGAACCCATGTTTGAGCAATAACTGAAGAAAAAGCTTCAACTTGATTTCAATAATAAGTTAAGAACAAACCTAATCACCATAAATGAAACTTCATCACAAAAATAAAGAAGAAAAGAAAATTGTCACTAAGAACAAGCTGTAAAGGGACATATTTAAAGGGAAATTTCCAAAAAGAAGAAACAAAAATCTTTACCAGAAACTACACTGTGGCTGTTGGTGTGGGTAATTACTGGCAGAGCTTCTCTACAGCAGCAACAATCTGGGCTGGCTGGACAATAGTGAATTCCTCCAATGTCCCAGCATACGGAGTTGGTACATCCTGTGAAGACAAACAGATAACAGGGGCATCCAAATAATCATGGAAATTCTCATTAATTGCCGCTGTCAAACTGGCACCAATTCCACCAGTTCTCATGCACTCTTCAACAATCAGAACACGGTGAGTCTTCTTAATTGAGTTTCCAATGGTATGAAGATCAAATGGCTTCAATGACCTAATATCAATTACTTCGGGATCATAACCCTTGTTAACCAAGGTCTTCGCCGCTTGCATCACGTGGTACCTCATGCGAGAGTATGTGAGAATTGTAATGTGTTCTCCAGGCCTCACCATCTCAGCTTCCTCTAGTGAGCAAATGTATTCCTCATCTGGGATCCTCTCCTTGAGATTGTACAAGAGAACATGCTCAAAGAGAATCACAGGATTCTCACTGGATAGCAGCCTTCATTAATCCCTTGGCATTGTAAGGAGTTGAGCAAGCAACCATTTGAATTCCAGGAATCGACTGGAAATATGATTCAAGACGTTGTGAGTGTTCTGCTCCAAGCTGGCGTCCTACACCTCCAGGCCCACGGATGACTACTGGAATTTTGAATTGGCCACCTGAGGTGTAATGTAGCATTCCACAGTTGTTGGAAATTTGGTTGAAAGCCAGAAGAAGGAAACCCATGTTCATTCCTTCAATAACCGGCCTTAGGCCAGTCATGGCAGCCCCAATAGCCATTCCTGTGAAAGAGTTCTCTGCAATTGGAGTGTCAAGAACCCTAAGATCTCCAAATTTTGTGGCTAGGCCCTTGGTCACCTTGTAAGACCCTCCATAGTGACCAACATCTTCCCCCACAACACATACTGTTGCATCTCTGTCCATCTCTTCTTCCAGTCCTTCTCGGAGGGCTTCAAAAAGTAACAGCTCATGCCTAATGTTGATAAACAAGTAAAGAGTTTGATTAAACCTTAGCCGAAGTTACAGTAGGAAAGCTCCAGATAACATATAGAAACTCTGGGATGGGTTCAAAAGGCAAAGGTCAAAGTATATGACCATAATAACATATTAAGTGCACACATCGTCTAAGTAAATTACTAAATAAATTAATCAACAAGTAAAAAAGAAAAGATGCTATCATGGTGCTTACAAGCAGATATTAGAAGCAAAGGCTAAGTGGTCAATTGAATTTTTTGAGTATACTACTAAAGTGTCTCATGCTAATAGAAGTATCGTTTCTTGTGCTTACATATTAGCCAAATATGCTAGAAAGACCAAGTCCAAATGTATAAGAGCTAATTATCAATCTATAGCAAACAGCAAATTCTAAACTGCTTAAGAACTGCTGATGTAAATATTCTTTCTTGGAACAATGTGAACAAGTGGTATTAGCTGATTTTGAGGTATAAGTTAAGAAAGCAAAAGCAATAGATGTTTAGTTGCATAACATTGTGCTTACGAGCAGATTTAGAAGCAACAATTAAGTGGTTAACTGAACCATATGATATCGGCTAATTTTGCTATAAATATGCATCCAATTAGCTTCGGAGAATCGGGAAATCATTTGAACCACAAAGAAAATCTTGACTTAATTAGACTCTTCACATGTTTCCGGAAAGGTGGGAGTCGTAGTTGCAAGAAAGTGTCGGGAGAATGGAAATGCTATACTAGGTAATAACAACTAAGAAAACTCTCTGAACATGCTAGGTTTGACCAAAAAAGTTGTTTATGATAGAAGCATCCACTGCACATATTGTTACTACAGCAAAAAGTGGTACTTTATGCACGTAGCAATGCAGATAAAATATCTCAAAATCTTCACTCTTCCAAGTCATAAACTATTGATACCACTAAATCAAAGTTTCAGACAACATTATATTTATGTGATCGCCATTGTCTATTCAATTTTCCATGAACGTAAAAGGCTCCAGCTGTTTTGCCGACTTGAATGTTTTAAATATGTCCACTAGGTTGTTGGCTATCTTCTATTGACGGTCTTAATCAGTGATCACGAAGAATAATTGAAATGTAAAAGTTAACATATACTTCAGGATTAAATGGGACATTCTCAAACCCCTATATAAATTCAACAAATTCGACATAAGCAGAGGTAAATCAAGAGCCAATCAATGTACACTACCATGACTGTACAACACGAGTTAGCATCTCACATCAATGTCTCAAATCCCTAATTCATCTAAGACTCGTAACAGAAGTAAATGTGCAATTCAGATGATATATAATGTAGCAATCAGAAATACTTTAAACTAAGTGCGACGTCAACATGGCTTGAGACTTAAGTAAGTACACTTAATCGATCTAAGTTGTCTAGCTACACTTCTCATTCCATCAACATTTAAATAGGTTTGAATTGCAGAATTTCAAAAAATGAAAACCTTATAATGCATATAAATCAATAAATGAAAGGATTGAAAGCCTTACCCAGGTTTAGATGTTGTTGATGCAGTGGAACCTTCATTCTTAGTCTACAAAGGAAATAACAAAACCAAATTCAAAATCCACAAAACTAAAATTCAAATTCAAAAGAGAGAAATTAGATAAGTTGAGATGTGTAACTGCAACTGCATTAGTAACCAATTTCGGTGAAGAACGAGCTTTGTTGTTAGATGATCCCAAAGTTGAATCAGATCTGATAGCAAAAACCCTTCCTTTCCTTGCTGCAATTCAAACAAAAAATCAAATGAGAAGACTGTCTCAGAGATCCCAGACCAAAATACATAGTTTAGATTTAGGAATTGAACCTGTTTGAATTGGAAGGGATTTGAGAGAAGAGACCTCAAATCTCTTGGAATCCAAAGAAGTTGAGGATAAAGCAGCTGCGGCTCCGATTCCTTGTAAAAGTGTTGCCATTTTCTTGTCTAGAGATATTGAGAATTGGGAAAGAGAGAGCAATGCGAGAGATTCAGAGGGGAGAAGGACAGGGAGAGAGTTTATATGGAGATGAGAGAGAGAGAAAAGGCGGAGAAACTGAGGTTCTTCTGTCTTGTGTTGGGTGTGAAGTAGTTCGAAATCATCATCAATTTTTGTGTTAAAAATTTTTGGTGTTTGTCTTTGTTGATCAACGAGTCAAAGAGGATTGACTTGGACGGCTGGGAATGATAAGTTATGTTTTGTGTGAATTGTCGATGTTGTGATTGATACTCCATTCTGATAGCTCTTGCCGAGGTATACCTTGATCCCTTCTCTATTGCGTGATTAAATTTTATTAGAGTAGAATCCGGGGATTGTAGATACCCGGAAAAAATACCAAGGAAGAAGTGTGGTTTCCCCATATCCAAAAGAAGGGACGAAATAGCATCCCACCTAATGAGGGGCACCATGTTCTCCCCTTATCCCGAAGGGGGTGCTATTAAAACAAGTCGTTCCTCCATAGTGTTCAAACGCACGTGCGGTGGTCAGAAAAAGGACATGCCTTCTAGAAGGATCTAAGGTACAATTGTACGGTCAGAAGAGGCAGTAGCAAGATAAGGGAAATAGAAAAGGACACACATCTAACGTTTCCATTTGAGGAAATAACTATAAATAGGGGTCTTTTGATATCATTGTGGGAAATTGTGTTCTACTTCTAGGAACTAGTCTCCACAACCTACTTCTATCTGTACCCTGTATATTCCTTACTGTGTACATTTTGGCGACCACAGTGGGAGACTAGGTCATTAGCTTAGCGCACAATTCATCGCATGGACACTGAAAGGTTCACACGCCAGGCTCAGCCACGCGTGTATGGACCGCTTACCGAAATAGAACAAATGTTGTTCGATATAGAGGAAAATGATCGCTAGAGACAAGCTCTTTTGGCAAAATTGGCAGCTATCGATCCATGCTGGAGGAAATCGTGAAGAAGGTTTGGGTTCGCCTCGATTGAATCACGGGTGCGACTTTGATCAAGACCAAAGGTTTCGGACTCCCCAAGGGCGATCGCCAGCTAACCGACCTATGACTTATGAGATGAACAAGCCGGATCGCCTTATCGGATGGAAAGTTTACCAAGATGCTCGAAGAAAAGTATGACCTCGAGACTCAAGCCAGCACCTATACTATAACATCACCTATCCCGTCTGAAATCCTGTCTAGACCAATGCCGGCCAAGTACAAGACACCAAAGTTTAAATTTGTTTGAGGGGAGTGGTAATGCGACAGAACACATGCATCGATTTACCATGTCGCTTAATGAGTATGCCCAAGACGAAGTTGTATGTATGAGGGAATTCGGGAAAACCCTAACGGGAGACGCCTTCACTTGGTATATTTCCTTGAAACCCAACAGTATACGGTCATGGGGTGAGATACAGCAGGCATTCATGTAAAAGTTCTACTCCAAACCTGTAAAGATTTCCATTTCTGACTTAGGAAACACCAAGCCACGAAGAGGAGAGAGACTTAAACCATTTGCAGTACGTTTTAGAAGTGAGTCCCTCAAATGTCGGACAGAGGTGCCTGAAGAAGAGTTAGTGAACATTTGTATATCGGTGCTTGAGCCTAAGACACGCCGGATGTTCGAAAACGCCCAGATAACCATGTTTGTTGATCTTGAGGAAGCATTTGCTAGGACTGATGCAACTAATGAGGAGATTGAGGCGGCTGAGAAGTCCTGGTCTCACTCGGTCGCCTATGCTAAGGAAGAAGGTTCAAGAGCGCCAAAGAGGCGAGGTCCACCAGGCAATGACAATAGGCGAGGCAAAAGGAGAGCAGAGCAAGAGCCACCTGACTTCCCATGTTCCTATGAACAGGCGGTTGGATTGCTAAAAGAATGGATCAAAAACGGCGATATTATCCTCCCAGAACCTAGGAAGGTTCCTACTGATGCCGAAAAACGTAACCCGCGATATTGTCTATTCCACGGAAGGGTAGATCACCCTACTAGGGAATGTCGAACTTTCAAATGGGCGATCTACAACAAACAACGGAATGGAGAGGTAGATGTCGGAGGCGATAATGGCATACAAGATGACCCGCTGCCAGACCACGGGGTAGAAGCTCTAACTCACGACCCAGAGAGGGGGAAGGGTGCCGATGGAGGTAGGCTGAAGAGGAAGAAATATATGATGTATCATCGGTGCGATGCGACTGAGCAAATAGCAAATTGATGGCGAAGAAACCTCTGTTCGCAAACTTCTTCAATGCTTTGGGTTTCGACGCTGCTCAGAGACACCTAGCATCGATATTTATGACTAGAATTGCAACTAGAGAAGATGTGAGCGCCTACCCGGACAGGAAGTATCCACTGCCAACCAATGTTATAACCTTCACTGAGGAGGACAAGGCCGTGAATAGCGACCATACACGCCCGTTGTATCTTACGGCTAGAGTAAAGAAAGACACTTTCAAACGGGCATTCATCGATGCGGTGCATCAATCAACTTGATACCCTTGCACATCTTGAAGAGAATTTGTGGGAAAGAAGCGGAAATTAAGAAATTCCAAACAAGGATCCAAGGTTTTGGCGGTTTAAGTCAACACACCATCGGGACGATCAACCTCGAAGTCAAGGTCGGTCCGATAAACGCAATCGAGCCCTTTCACGTGATGGATGTTAATACGGCATACCATATCTTATTGGGAATACCATGGCTACACAAACATGGGGTCGTGTCATCTACTTACCATAAATGCATCAAATTTATCCTCAAGGAAAAACAGAGAAAGAGTCCGAGCCACCGAGAACCCCTTCTCCGTCGATGAAGCGTGTTATCTTGAAGCGACCTTCTTTGATGGTCTGAGAGCGAACCAAGCGAGGTGGTAACTCGCATCCACTCAATTCCAATTCTAGACGGGAGACGACCTACAAACAAGGAAGCACCAGCCAAGGACGAAAGAAAGACTATGTTGAAGTAGACAAATGACGTTTCCAGAAAGGTGTCTCGCCGGATGGACGTCATGTGTATCACCTATAGTAATTAGGCGGGGAGGCCCCGACGCGAGAGTCAACATCGCAAAAGCGATGGAAACTTTGAAAGTTGAGGAGGCCCCACACGCCTGGGAAAGAATGACGACGAACGCGCCCAAACATGATGAAGCAACACATAAGGTCAACTTGGGGACCGAAGAGGACCAAAATGGATTGAACTCGGAGCGGCCACGACAGACGAGGAAAGTCGTGAGTTACACGAATTACTAAAAGAGTACAAGGATGTTTTCGCTTGGTCCTACGAGGATATGCCGAGGATTAAACCATGCCTTGGTGCATGTCATGAACTAAAAGTCAACCCAAGCGGTAAAACCCATAAGGCAACCCCTACGCCAGTTCCACTATGAAACTGAAGCACAAATAAAAGCAGAAGTGACGAAGCTACTAGAAGCAGGGTACATTAAACCCATACATTATCCAACATGGCTTGCGAATATTGTACTTGTAGAAAAAAAGAACGGAACCATTCGATGTTACGTGGATTTCCGAGATCTGAATCGCGCTTGCCCCAAAAGATGAATTCCCTCTCCCCAACATCGACATGACAGTGGATGCAACATGCGGGTATGACATGTATGCATTCATGGACGGGCATAGTGGTTACAACCAAGTCAGGATGAAAGAAAGCGACGCATCCAAGACGGCGTTTTCCACACCCATAGGAAACTTCTACTATGTTGTCATGCCTTTCGGGTTGAAGAATGTCGGGCGACTTATCAACGGGCGATGACTTCCATTTTTCACGATATGAATCATGAAATTGTCGAGATTTATGTGGACGACCTCGTTATTAAAGCGAACAAGCGAGAAGATTTTTCCCAACATCTTCGCCGAGTCCTCCAGCGATGTCGAAATTTCAATCTAAAGATGAATCCGGCCAAATGTGTGTTTGGGGTTACCAAGGGGAAATTCTTAGGGTATCAAGTCACCAAAGGGATCGAGGTCGATCTTTGCTAAAGCCAAGCCATCATATCGATCCGCCACCAAAGAACAAACAAGAACTTCAAAAGTGATAGGCAAAGTTTCTTATGTAAGACGCTTCATCCCAGGATTGGCACAGACCCTAAATCACTTCTTCCCAATGCTTAAAAAAGATACGAAGTTTATATGGGAGGAAGAGCAACAAGAGGCTTTTGACACAATCAAAAAATGGCTTACCCACCCGCATGTCTTACGCCCGCCCATAAAAGGAGAACCTCTGTATCTATATCTCGCACATACGGAAACTGCAATTGGAGTGTTGGTCGCTCAAGACATGGGAGGAGTTAATCTCATCCCCATTTACTACCTTAGCAAAACCTTGAAAGATGCTGAACTTCGGTATACGTCTGCTGAGAAAGCTTGCCTACCATTAATTCTGGCGTATGAAGATACGCCACTACCTCCTAAAGCATAAATGCTACGTAGTGGCAGCGGCCAACCCAATCATTTATTTAACCACTAAGCCAATCCAATCAGGCAAGCTGGCACGCTGGTCAATGAAACTGTTGGAATTTGATTTCACACCAATACGACCCCAAGGAGTCAGAGGACAAGCGATCGCAGACCTACTGGCATCCTTCCCAGGATCAGATACTTCTGACATTCACACCGATCTCCCGGGTGAAATCGTTATAGCAGAAGAAATACCGCCTCAAAAATGGAAGATGTCGTTTGATGGTTCCTCCTACGGAAGTCATGGAGGCGCATGAACCGTTTTTGAATCACTAGAAGGCGAAATCAAACCATATTCCTACAAACTCGATTACCCCTGCACCAATAACGCTGCAGAATACGAAAGTTTCCTCATTGGGATGCAAATGGCATTGGAAATGGGCATCCGCGCCTTGGAAGTCACGGGAGACTCGAGGCTTCTTGTAAACCAAATGGAAGGCGACTTTCATGTGAAGGAACCAACACTTGCGATCTATCGTGATAAAGCTCAAAGGTTGATGCGACCCTTCGACCACATCGTCATAGAACATATGGGGCGTCTAGTGAATAAGCACGCAGATGCATTGGCCACTCTGGCATCAAAGCTACAAATGCTTCAAGGAGACGAAGAAGTTATCACCATCATCAAGAAAACCTCACCTATGGCTTTAGAGGAAAGAGCCACCATGGAAGAGTTGGACTGGCGAAGGGTAATAATAGCAGACCTCAAACGTCCACCAGAAAAAAGGCAGCTTTCATGGAAAACGTTAAAAACTTACACTCTCCTTGAAAGAGACTTATATTTCATCACAACCGGAGGAGGACTATGCAGATGCCTTGGACCAAACGAGGCCAAAATTTTTTTGGAAGAGATACATTCTCAAACATGTGGTCACGCCACGTCCATCATGTTTACACCGACGAATTCAACGAGCATGGATTTTATTGGCCGGACATGGCCGAGCAAGCTAAAGCGCTTCAAGATAAATGTTTGATTTGCCAAGGCGCTCCCAAGAGGCGAAATAATATGTGTCGCCAAGAAGACACGAGAGGATTGGCGAGAACCCTTCATCGACTACCTAACAAACGGTGCGTTGCCAAGTGATAAAAAGGTTGCCCTTCGTTTAGTCAAAAAATCGGGGAGATACTTTGTTCTTGGCCGAAAGTTATTAGGAAAAGCTTCAATCAGCAAACCTTGACATGTCTTCACAAGGCGAAGCGCTCAAGGTTATGGACCTAACTCGATGGCGAGCATCAAGGAAAGCCGGGTTGTTTGCGCAAATTTATGAAGCGAGGCTACTACGGCCCTACAATGAAAGCGACACGTAGAATATGTTCGGAAGTGTGAATAGTGCGATTCATGGAAATTTGATACACGCCCGCATACCACGCCGCATAACGTTGTTGCTCCTCGGCCCTTTCATACTTGGGGATTAGACATCATTGGACCCATCACACCGAAATCCTCCAAGCAACACGAGTACATCATAACAATTACGAGATGCTTCACTAAGTGGGTAGAGGCGATCCCATTAAAAACACTCTTGGTTCCACCATCGCCTCCTTCATCAAATAACACATTATCACGCGTTTCGGAATACCAATGTGCATTGTATCTGACAATGGTATGCCCTTCGTTAATAGCGATGTAAAGGACTTGCTAGCAGCCTTTCATGTCAAACGCAAAACGTCCACCCCTTACTATCAAAAGGAAACGGGCAAGCAAAGCCACCAATAAAATTTTGCTCCGAATCCTCAGCCAAAATTTATATGATAACAAGCGACTCGGCATGAGGAATTACCCATGGCGCTTTGGGCATACCGCACCGCAAAAAAGATCCTCCACGGGGGCTGCACCATACACACTAGTTTATGGAGAAGACGCCATTCTCGCCCGGCCGAGAAATTATCATCGCATCCGCCCGGTCATCGCAGCAAGCGGCCTCCAAGGCAAGATAGTAAAAGATTCCAAGTGTTGGACACGATTGAGGAGAAACGAGACATTGCACATGCTCATGTCTTTGAGAAATACCGCGCACGTATGGCACGAGCTTACAACCAAAGGTTAAACCAAGAAGCTTTGCTATTGGCGACTTGGTCCTCGCCATCTCACATCATGTTCCTCGAAATGAAAGCTCCTATAAAATTCGCACCAAAACTGGAAGGCCTGTTCGAGTTATTGAAGCGGCGAGATAGCGGCTACTACAAGATCGAACACGCGAGATGACACTCCCATGAAGGGGAAACCCAACGATAAAATTAATGGGAAGTGGTTAAAAACCTTTTACATGTAAGCAATCCTCAAGATGAATAATGCGTGTTTTTGATTCACAAGTAACACAACGAATCCACAAAAATCCTCCGAACAAAGAGGAGTGCTTGAAATCCTCTATGTACCCATTCTGGGACATGAGTGTCTAAGAAATCCCCACGCCTTAGAATGGGTGACTAAATCCTCATCCTCGATAAAAGGAAGAGTGCACTGAAATCCTCTTTGCGCCCATTCTGCGGGACATGAGTGTCTAAGAAACCCCCACGCCTTACTCACGGCAACGGGTGACTAAATCCTCATCCTTGATAAAAGGAAGATTTCTTGAAATCCTCTATGTACCCATTCTATGGGACATGAGTGTCTAAGAAATCCCCCACGCCTTACAAACAACGGGTGACTAAATCCTCATCCTTGGAAGAGTGCATGAAATCCTCTTTGCGCCCATTCTCTGGGACATGAGTGTCTAAGAAACCCCCCACGTCTTACTCACGGAAAAGGGTGACTAAATCCTCATCCTTGATAAAAGGAAGAGTGCTTGAAATCCTCTATGCATTCACTCTCCGGGACATGAGTGCCTAAGAAACCAAAGGGGAGCACATCTTTTCCTCCTACTAAGGAACAGCCCCCGATAACATTTTTGCTCATAAAAAAAAAGGGGGAGGAGCACATCTTTTCCTCTTACTAAGGAATGGCCCTAGCGTCCCTAAAAAGCGCAGGCGCCCCTGATAATATTTTCGCTCATAAAAAAAAAAAAGAAGGGGGAGAGCACATCTTTTCATCCTACTAAGGAATGGCCCTGGCGTCCCTGAAAAACGCAGGCGCCCCTGATAATATTTTTGCTCAAAAAAAAAGAGAAGGGGGAGAGCACATCTTTTCCTCCTACTAAGGAATGGCCCTGGCGTCCCTAAAAAGCGCAGGCTCCCCTGATAATATTTTTGCTCATATAAAAAAAAAGAGAAGGGGAGAGCACATCTTTTCCTCCTACTAAGGAATGGCCCTGGCTTCCCTGAAAAACGCAGGCGCCCCTGATAATATTTTTGCTCAAAAAAAAGAAAGGAGAGAATGGGGAGAGCACATCTTTTCCTCCTTCTAAGGAATGGCCACAGCGTCCCCTAAAGCGCGGGCGCCACGATAATATTTTCGCTAAAAAAAAAATAAAAATAAAAATAAAAAAAAGAAGAAGAAAGGAGAGCACATATTTTCCTCCTACTAAGGAATGGCCCTGGCGTCCCTAAAAGCGCAGGCGCCCCTGATAATATTTTTGCTCATAAAACAAAAGAGAAGGGGGAGAGCACATCTTTTCCTCCTACTAAGGAATGGCCCTGGCGTCCCTAAAAGCGCAGGCGCCCCTGATAATATTTTTGCTCAAAAAAAAGAAAGGAGAGAAGGGGGAGAGCACATCTTTTCCTCCTACTAAGGAATGGCCCTGGCGTCCCTAAAAAAAAGCGCAGGCGCCCCTGATAATATTTTCGCTCACAAAAAAGAGAGAGAGAAACAGAACATTCTTTAAACATTAACACCAAATGATAGATTTACAAACGACAGAGTTGTCTAAGGGATTACATCCAGAAGAAACTGAACATCATTAATAACACTCTCCAAGACGTTAGCAAGAACATGTGCACATACGTAGCTATCATAACTACTATTCATCTGCTCAAAACACAACTATCGTCGCTCTAGAGAAAGGGGCGCCGCGGGAACAACATTGATGATAGCTTCTAGCAACTCCTGCTCAAACCTCGCTAAAAGACATGAGTAACGCCTGTTCTCTTCTACAAAGTGCTCGAACATTATGCGTGCCGCCTTAGCCATGCGTCCAAGACGTTTAATCTCCAACAATAATTCCTCCTGGGTCATCACGACTAATCTAAAAGAGGAGTGGGAGCAAAATAAACTAACAGAATCTGCCCAAAACTATTTATAAAAAAGGGGGAGGGAAATCGAAAATTCCTAATAAATCCCACAGAGAGGTCCACTGCGGTCCACCCCATAAACCGGTCAACATGGCTTGATATTTTGTAATCTCCCCCTCCACCATGAGCAAACTACCACGAGCCCCCTTCACGGCTTCATGTGCATTCATCCGTACAATACCGGCTTGTCTAAAACGACGCTCCACCTTCTTGAAAGCGGCTTGAGAAATGACTCCTCTCTCAGCCATATAGAAGGTGTCGGCACATCGAGACCAATCTAAACGTGCCTTGCTCAAAGCCCGCTCACACCTTTCCAACTCTTGCATACATTCCTCTTTAATCCCGCCTAAGCGTCGAATTTCCTGATCATAAACTACCTTCCAAGGGTCCCGAGGCAAGGCAGCAAGTGCCAAGACCCATTCTTCAACAAGGCGACTAGTAGACATGAAGGTGCGAGCAACAAAATTTTTCCAAGAGAGAGAGTAGCCTAGGTGAAATGAAAGCAACCAAACATAACACACATATATATATATATATACACATCTACAACAACCTAAAGTCACAGGCATGATCACCCTAGGAATCTTGAAAACGTGTTTGAGCGCTGAGATCAGCCAGGGCATGAGCAAGAGCCACGTCAATGGCATGACGAGCAGCTGAAACATACGCCAAGTCCAATCCAGAAGCTACTCGGCGACTCTTCAGTTCAGAACGCCTAACTGACAAGTTCATGGGCACACTACTACCGGCTCGCCTTAATCTTTCCATACGAAGTTCCACGTCCATCAACATTCCATGCCCATCCGCATGCTCCTTCTAAAGATATCTGCATATAAAGGGATGAACATTCACGAGTCGCATCAACAAATATACCTCCACCATTAAACTACAATAACTAGCCATTAGCTCACCCAAAACCACTTGAAACACAAACAAGAATTAACATACTAAACACCAGTCATATTTAAAGAATCCTGCCTTAAAGCACGAGCATAATCAAATGAAAAGTCATAACGTACAACTTTCAAAAATATCCTTTCAAAAAAAAAAGATGGAGAGAGAGGGGAAGAAGAAGAAGTGCAAGAGAGAGAATGAGAAAATTGAAAAAGAGCCCCTCGGATCATCATGGCGCTTATAATTTGTCTCTCCCGCCATCTCTTGCCTTGGAATCCCGCCAAAAGCCTCATCCTCCTCTAGCGTCTTCTGGCTTTGTGCGATCTGGTCGACAAGCTCACTCGTCTCTTTAATCAGGCGCTGCTTGAGTCTCTCGCAACGTCTGTAAACTAGCCTGATCAGAAGCAACCTTTTCCTCGAGACCAGCGACAATGATCGCTAATTGTTTTTGACAGCGTTCACCCTCGCCTCGGCCTCCCGCCCGGAGGGCCCTCTAGCCACCCAATGTTAAAACGCATGTTTCCGGCAACATCGTCAATTATTCGACGCCAGCTCTGCAGTTGCATGCCGGAAGGGTGATCACCAGCGTCTACCATCTCGCTCAACATATCCAAGACGTTCAAACTATGAGACACAAGAACGTTAGCGTTGGGAAAGACCGCATCGGAGGCAATATGGCCATGCTGCATCGCCACTTGAGTGTATAACGGCTCGTAGCGGGGAGGCACCCAAAATCCAAACACGGAAACATAATTGTCCCCATCACGAACGTGGCGTTGCTCCATCGGTCTGTTTGAAAGAAGGAAAGCAGGAGGATCTTTACGCTCTCCACTAGTCAAAAGATTGGGTTGAACAATCTGCTCGGGAGCTGTAGCCTGACGACCGTGATCGCTCAGAGTTTTGGTCCTTTTTGCTCTGTCACGGCCATCTCTAGCTTCTAAACGATCCTGTTTTCCCATAGCCTAGAGATGTTTACCAGAGAATGCAAGTCAATATATATATATATATATATTATTATGTCGCCCATAACCTACTTACAAGGGAAGAAGCCACAACGCCTTGGCGACTAGTAGAAGAAGCTGAGGAAGAGGAACTCCCAACTGAAGCACCCGAGTCGAGAGCCTGCCGGTCTCCTTGCCCTAAAGAGTCCAAGAGGAAAGAGGGTGAGAAAAATCCCTAAGAAAGAGAGAGAGAACAACACCTCTTCCTATACCTCCCCCCCTTATGTGTATATATATAAGGCAGCATGTTATTTAATGAAGGAAATACAATGAATGAACACGTGTCAATCTAACGAACAAAGTACCTGATGGTTCCTGCTGCGACATCACCGGCTGATTCGGTAAAACATCAAGACAAAGTACGGAGCTAGAACTAGCACCAACATACTGCTGGGGATAATCTCTTGATGATCGCCCTCTGAGAAGAGCGGCAGCTCTATCCGAAAATGATAGTCGAGGAGATCGAGGAAACCGTGGAATAGGAAATATACCAGCATCACGGCGTGCCTGTCTCTCAGCAAACCTCGGTGGAACATCCTTCACGTTAATATTAAGCCACTCATGATAAAAAGTATCGTAATGGACCATGCGGAGGGCATCCGACTAAAAGACAAAGTAATAAACACCCAAGGAAGGTCATTAAGGAAGCGGAAAAGGAGAAAAGCAATGCAAGGATTACCTCAACCTCCTGAGGAACATTTCCGCAAAGGTTACGTACGACATCTCTAATCTTCGACGAGGAAGGCGGATTTATTTTCTCTTTGCCCCGAGAAGAGGGAGCTTCAATGCTTTTTGCTCTTAGCACTAGAATCCAACCCATGAGTGCATGATCTCGAGGGTATCGTCGTCACAAACGATAGAGTTCGTTGGTTGGGGGAGCCATCACGCCATCAACTGCCAGAGCATGATGCACGTCTTCCATCTCATTCACCCAATATAAAAACCATTTATGTGTAACCTTCAAGTATCGGCCAAGCTGAGGGACTTTTAAAGGGTTAAAGGGAGCGCGACAGAACCGTGGCTTTTTATCCTGAAATACAAAACGCATGAAGCTCTCCTATATCATCCGCGGGTCCGAAGAGCATGAAGGCGAAAGGTAATAACCGGTCCCTTGGTCGAAGCCTGCCTGACGAGCAATGCGATTCAAATTATAAGCCTCGGCAAAATACTTTCCTTTGTAAAAACCCGGAAGATATCCTGGCGTCACATCAGCCACAAAATTGCACGCATCAAAAGTAGGAGTGTCCAAAGCGACATCCACAAAATCCTCAGGAAAGAGCGACACAAACCGATGGGAAGCTTCTCCACATGCATCTTCATCGTACGGGCGAAAAGTGAATTCGTTTATATCATCCAATAGAGGCGCCAAACGAACAGTCGGTTTGGCGACCGCCTTCTCATAAAGAGTCATTCGGGAAGGAAATAGGATAAGTGATGGTGCTTTACATGCCATCCCCGCGATTCTGAACAGCTCACCGGTAAGCCCGACCTTCGTCTACGGCCTATAACGGCGATAATTCTCCCATCCCCACATCTCGCATAAAGTTGGCGGGAAGAAACGTTTGTTGTGAAGGAGGGGTCATTGGCTTTGTGGACATCACCTACCAACAAGTCCAAATGATGATATAGTCCGCCCAGAAACATGGGCGCCAAAGGGAACGAGACACCACGTGACATGAGTATCGCCATGATCATTGACTCGTCCCTCACATCATTGGTCCCTCGTGAGAGAAAAAGTAAGACAAGAAAGCGTCCAATTCATGTTTACTCGGTAGATCCGGCATGAGGAAGGAGGTTCCCATCCCGGACTCACTCACTGACTTGGGTGCCCAATCTTCACCCACAGGTTCAAGGTGGCCCGTTTGGCCGAGACCCACAGGAATTGCATGGGCGTCGGCTTCCCTGTGCAGAAGCTACCCCTTCCCCTTCCTTGTGCTCAATTCCTCGGCGTCTTTGCGTACTTCAAAGGCGCATTTGTTTTTTGCGACTAACTTCCTTGAATACGTACGTGCTTGCTTCAAAAAGCCCAGTACGAGTCTGGTGGCATCAGACAGACTACCCGATGCCTCTTTGAAATCGTGACTCCCGTAGAGGGGAAGGCCGGTCAGAGACACCACGTCTTCTAATGTGGGCGACGCCTCCCAAGCAAAGAGGCACGTGTGAACCAATGGAACCCATCTAAGAGACGGAGAAGAATCATATCCCGGTTGTTCCTAGTAAGATGCACCAGCGCGTGATGAAGAAAGAGCCTCCATCAACCACAGCTTGATGATTACATCTTCTGATAGGGGATCGAAAGTATGTACTCGATCCATGGATGCCACTCTGGACAAGGAGTCGCCCGAGAGAGAAATTCTATCTTCGGGAGAACAAAGTCGCCACGATTGAGACGAACCGGACAAAGGAAAGTAATGGGAAGGAGAGGCGGATGCTCGATTTCCTTCTCCAAAAGCTAATCAACGGACGGTTTACTAACGTCGAAGAAATCTATCATCTTAGAGTGAGGCGACGAAACACCGTGGTTGGCAACACTTTGAGCTTCTGGAGGAATGTTTAGATAATAGGGTCGCCAAGTTCTTACCCGCTCCAGGAGGAAAGATCCTCTCCTCCTCAGATAAAACAAGGAGAAGATGAGGCGCCTCCTCCTCGCCAATGAGCCGCCATCTCAGAAGAACTCTCGGTAGGTGAACTCTCGTATTCACTCATGGAGCATTTGACGCCGCCCGAAAGAAGGGGTGTGATAAGGAGAGAATGAAGAGGGGAAAAATACTTGATGTCGCCTGAAAGAAGGGGTATGACAAGAAGAGAGAATGAAGAGGAGAAGTGTTTTGGAAGAATGAAGGAAGATGAAAATATGAAGCCAGTATTTATAGATGGTAAAAAGACACGATCAAGGGTAATTGAAATGACATGACAGAATTCGAAAAGACGCTAACCTTAGCAAGTAACCGTAAGAAATAACCGCTTCACCCATCCCACGTGTCGCGATAATAACACGTGCCACTACAAAATTCTCAAGAATGGATGGATGGAAGAATAGAGCAAGGTCGTTCGAAGACAAGGGGACTTTCAAGGGGCAAGTCTTTCAAGGGTTGATGATAACAAGGGGACTTGCCAGGAACAAGTCCTAAGAAACACAAGGACAAGGGGACTTGCAAGGAGAAAGCAAAGGAGACTTGCGAGGATCAAGTCCTAAGAAACACAAGGACAAGGGGACTTGCAAGGAGCAAGCCTTAGGAATTGTAGAGAACAGGGGAGTCTACAAAGAGAGTACAGGCGCCCGAATAAGGGCAACTCCGTAAAGAGAACATCTCGCCCCAGACCATGAATGGATATCGTGCATGGACGATGAGCCAACACCGTCTGGCGCCTTAATGGGAGGCGTCCTTTCAAGTAACCGAAGCTCAGGGGATGCCGCTTAAGAGACGTAGTAGACTGTTGAGGAGGCTAACGCCTCGCCCAAACAGCCATGGGACTTAATGTAGATACCCGAAAAATACCAAGGAAGAAGTGTGGCTTCCCCATATCCAAAAGAAGGGACGAAATAGCACCCCACCAAATGAGGGGCACCAGGTCCTCCCCGTATCCCGAAGGGGGTGCTATTAAACAAGTGTTTCTTCTACAGTGTTTAAACGCACGTGCGGTGGTCAGAAAAAGGACATGCCTTCTAGAAGGATCTAAGGTACAGTTGCACGGTCAGAAGATGCAGTAGCAAGATAAGGGAAATAGAAAAGGACACACATCTAACATTTTCATTTGAGGAAATAACTATAAATAGGGGTCTTTTCCCAATGAAAGGACTCAGTGATATCATTGTGGGAAATTGTGTTCTAGTTCTAGGAACTAGTCTCTACAACCTACTTCTATCTGTACCCTATATATTCCTTACTGTGTACACATCCCTCTCTCTGTTTTTATATATCAAAAATTGATTTCATCTTCTCATACCATTTCTCTATGATGTTAGGTGATTATCCAAGTTGATTGATAGAGATATATGAAAGGACACAAGAAAAGTTCTGCTTAGCTAAGTCAAATCTTTATCCAATTACATAAGAGTATGAACATTCCACTTGATTGATATGTTCTTCCATCTGTGCAAGTGTGCAGGAATATTAAATTTTGTTTTGATGATCTATAAATTGGTAACTAGTAACGTTAATGATGAACAAGTAACTAAATATGCTAGATAGCAAACTAGCCACAAATCAATATATCCATATATAATCATGTCTTCACCACTCTACTTCCATCCTCGTCTTCATCCTCTTGTTATCTTCATTAGATCCATACTAATTATAAGCTTAACAAGATTACCGTCATTATCATTAGTCGTATCGATGGCAAAGCACTGTCATCAATCCAAATGCGGAAACGTTGTTATTCCTTATCCATTTGGTATAGGTGATGAAAGTTGTGCCTTAGATCGTTTGTATACGAATCTATATCTTCAGAATCAATTCGCATTAAAGGTTACAGTATTAACTGTGATACTTCTTATGACCCTCCTAAGCCATTCATAATTGGAACGGAGGAGTCCAACATAGAAGTTCTCAGTATATCAGATACTGAAATTATTGTAGGAGCCAAAATAGCCGCAATATGTTTCGATGAATCTGGCAAGCAGATGTTGGTGCCTGGTGCGAGTAGTTCTTCTTTTTTCGATTTGACTTTTAGTGCATTCACATTCTCTCATTTAAAAAAACAAATTCTATGTGATTGGATGCGCCTAAGTGTGGTTCTCCATGGAGGATGGGGTCTCGATCGTATGAGTGAACTAAATAAATGTTTCTCCACATGTTCCAGTAGGGACAAAGTGGTAGGAGGCTCTTGTAATGGGCATAATGGATGTTGTGAGACAAACATCCCCAAGGGGCTAAAAATATTTATGGCACAAGTTCATAGTGTTGAAAACCAAACCAAAGTTTGGTCTTTCAATCCTTGTAGTTATGCATTCTTGCTCAACAAGGAAATTATACATTCAGCCCAACGGATCTTCTGAGCCTAGACAATCCCTCTAATAAAATCAAAAACACCGTACCAGTGGTGCTTGATTGGGCGATAGGGGATAAGACGTGTTCTCAAGCAAAAGAAAACTCTACAACTTATGCATGCAGGGACAATACTGAGTGTAACGAAGCGCTGAATCCTGGATATCGGTGTACTTGTATTAAAGGTTATGAGGGGAACCCTTATCTTAGTCCCGGATGCCAAGGTATATCTAAACCCATCACAAAACCAAGTTATTTCTTATTTCCAAGACGCTAAGTAGCCGGACGTTCCTTGTCAAGAATACATAACACGGTTTGGCTAAGTTAGCCTAGATAAAAGTTATCACTATTTGTATAGAAATGAGATAAATCTAGGTCATAATTTGTTCAACTTAACAATTATAAGTGTTTTGTTAATTAGGGTATCATTAATTAGTCTAACTAAATACATATCTTCGTTAACTTGTACTAACTAGCTATGACAACGAGCATATCAAACTAAATTGATATATATGCTGAAATATTTAAAAAATATTAGTGATGGTGGGATAAATGGCGGGTAGTTTTTATTTGGGTGAGTGTTGATTAGTAGTAGTGGACAATATTAGTTATGTGCCTTTACAATTCAGGTAACATCGTAATGTGAAATATTTAGTAGGGTGTTTATAGCACGATTGATAAGGACATATAGCAATTATTTTGCGGATGATACCAACTCGGGTAGGACAATATAATGATTGTTGGGCCACCCAAATGGTACCTCTGATAACTATGATACCACATCATATAAATCATGGTTTTTAGTATTAAAATAAAATTGATAACAATATAAAAGAGAATATAATAACAATAACTAAAAAATAATAGAATAAATTAATTGACGACTTAGTTTTGTTCAATCTAAACTTTACAATGACGTTTGTGAATAAAAATTAAAAGCATGCCAAGCGGCCTGCGGGGGATGGGCGATGGCGGTGGTAGGGAGAAAGTGGTGTCAGGTGGTTTTGTGGTGGTGATTAGATAAACAAGGTTTTGCTAAGTTAGGCTAAATAAAGAATGGTCTGTATTTATCTAGGGGTAGATAAATCCAACGTTGTGGTTGTTCACATGCGCTTTTTGTAAATATCGTATGTGATCGAAGTTGAAAACAAATCCAACGGCATGAATTTGTATATTTTATTGTTTTCTCACTAGTTTCTCATGACACATGTCTCATTAACATCATAATAAATTGATTATTATTAATTATAGAGATATTAGGTGTTCAGATTCTCCGATTCGTTTTCCTCCTTATGCACCTGACCCAACAATTCATAGAATGCCCATGTCCTCTATTTTTAACATCGTAGTTCGACGACATTGTTTTTTTAACTAATAATTAAAAAAAGAAAATTAAAACCAAAACTCATCTCCTCTTTTCCTTTGGCGAGAAGGTTTTGTATTCTTTATTTTTCAGATCGATTTTTCTTTTTGCGTTGTTTTTACATTCTACAAATATTTATGATGACGTTCATGAAAGAAAATCTCTCCTTTATGTTCTTCAAATATTGATGAAATCCAAGGTTGGTCTTTGATAAATTCTTTTTAATTCTCTAGCCAAATATCTTGATCTTCATGTCCAAGAGTTGAACTTAACCTGAAATTTATTTGTAAATATAATGAAAAATGAAGGTTAGAAAAATAAATTAAAAATAGAGTAAAGATTCGTCTCCAAATTGACTACACCTTAATTGATATAACTTAAATCTCACAAGGTTTTAATGTTTAATTTTATTTGACCTCGTGACGTGAAAAGAAGAAAAAAGACTCAAAACATATATAGTAGTTCTCATGGCATCCTATGAATGGAACGTACGAAAAAAAACATGATAAAAGGTCCGGATCCAACATTAGGGGTGGTCGTGATGGTGTTAATTAGTAAATAGTGATGGGACCTCTGACGATAGCGATAGTCGGCGCTGGTGGTGGACAAAGTAGTGGTAATGGGTGGTTGTGCTGGTCAATGTTTATTCTGTGTTGTTATAACACATGTAACATTATAATTTGGAAGTCGGGTTGATTTTATTTGGTGGTAAAATATACTCGATTACAATAAAAAAGAGAACATGACAATTAGAAAATACGAGGTTAAGTTCTAGGTACTAATTTTTCTATAGTAACAATAAATAAATAAATGACACATGTAATGATTGGTATGCAAAAAAAAAATTATTAGCAAAATATACTGTATGTATTACAGAAGCACGGGTTAAGTTCTAGTTACTAATTATTTTATTTTATTTTTTATCGGTAAATAAAAGTTCTAGTTACTAATAAAAGCTAATCATCGGAGATTTTATGAATCTTGCAGACGTGAATGAATGTCGGAACAAACAGAGCAACAACTGTACTGCAACTGCAACCTGCGCAAATACAATTGGTAGTTACAATTGCTCTTGTCCACTGGGAAGTTTTGGTGATGGGTAACAGATGGGTCCGGTTGCAATAAGAAGGAGGGATTTCCCGTTACACTAAGTCTTATGGGGTGCTAGTCTAGCACCTAGATTAGCAGATCGGGACTACCTCCTAAGTCTTATAAAAATCTAAGAGGATCCCATATCCTTTAAATCTCAGTGCGAGATCAAAAATAAATCTCTATTTGAACCATTCCGCGGTAGTTTTATTTCATTCGCCGTAATCTTATCTAGCATGCTAGTTCACATGCTAATTTGAGAGAGAACTAAAACTTTTTCACACATTTTTTTTTAAACACTTAAGTGCTAATCTAGCACCTCCAATCTAGCCCATAAGACTTAGTGTTGCGCTTGGTATGCATTTGCAAAAAACATTAAAATATTTACCTTGATAGATATGCTAACTTTTAGATTAGATATAGAAGGATCAATTAGAAGTTCGGAACTATATTTCATTTTTCCATTGCAGGTATTGGCTTTGGGTTATTTTTGTTCATAGTTGTTGCATGCTGGATAAACTTTGGCATGAAAAAGAGAAGGCTCGCCAAACTGAAAGAGAAATTCTTCCAACAAAACGGTGGATTGATGCTAAAACAACAAATGTCATCCAGAGATAACGGTATGGAGTCAACAAAGATCTTTTCAGCTGAAATTGGCAACCAACAATTATGACGAAAAAAATATTCTTGGACGAGGAGGCTTCGGTACAGTTTATAAGGGAGCTTTTCCAGATAATCGCATTGTCGCCATTAAGAAATCTAAATTGGTTGACGAGAGTCAAATTGATCAATTCATAAACGAGGTTATTATTCTATCTCAAATCAACCATAGAAACGTGGTAAAGCTCTTGGGTTGTTGTTTAGAGACCGAAGTTCCCTTGCTTGTTTATGAGTACGTTTCTAATGGCACCCTTTCCGAACATATCCATGAAAAAACGTCCTCTATTTCTTGGGGAAATCGTCTGAGAATTGCTGTTGAATCTGCAAATCTCTTTCTTACTTACACTCTGCAGCTTCTACACCCATTATTCATAGAGACGTCAAGACAACCAACATATTACTAGATGAAAATTACACCGCGAAGGTATCCGATTTTGGTGCATCAAGGTTAATTCCCTTGGATCAGACTCGTTTAAACACAATGGTTCAAGGAACCTTGGGATATTTGGATCCGGAATATTTCAATACAAGCCAACTAACCGAGAATAGTGATGTTTATAGTTTCGGTGTAGTACTTGTCGAACTCTTAACAGGGGAGAAGTCATTATCGTTAGATAGGCCAGAAGAACAACGAAATCTGGCTACTTACTTCATTTCTTACTGAAATCCGAGCGTCTTTTCGAGCTGCTAGAACCAAAAGTGGCAAACGAAGGTAAGCCAGAAGATCTTCTTTCAGTTGCGCAGATTGCAATGAGATGCCTTAGCTTTACGGGTGAAGGAAGACCTACTATGAAACAAGTCGCAGTAGATCTAGAAAATTTGAGAAGCTTAGAGCCGCATGCTTGGACTCGTCAACCTAGCCATGAAAAGATAACAAACTTCTCACTTGAGCCTGCAGCTGGTTTTTATAGTGTACCGTTGGACTCTTCTGGCTCAACTAACGTCGATTCTGTCCAGCATAGCTTGGAAACAAGCATAATAAATCCACTCACAGTCCCACGGCCTCGATGATTACAGTTTGCATGAAAAACAACACAAAAATTTGTCTTGATTTGGTGGTTGACACCTTGTGTGCTTGTTTTGTTTTTAACAAATCTTGGTCGATATAAAAAAGGAAATGGTAACCCTTTCGATTCGACAAAGATTAGCACAGTTTTATTTCTCACTTATCGTGTGACGCTTAGAGTTTTATTCCTTCGAACTTCTTGTGTAATATTTCAGTGTGATATATGTCAGCACCTATTGGTCTACTTAATGGCTTGTTCAATGTCATATAGCAAGTTTAAAACCAGCGAATTCTGACTGCCTCATATTTAACGACCTAAAATGTTTCTGGCACCTTCGGCCGCAAAACCGTTGACTATACCAAAAACAAAATCCTAGGTACACTTAATGGCTAACTCTCATAGAAAGAGTTGACCAATAGGTGGGAAAAGAGTTGCTTCATGGAATGGGAAAACTTTCTCAAGAGGAGGTAAGCTAACTCTCATAAAAAGTGTTTTGGCTAGTCTTCCTATTTATTATCTTTCAATTTTTCTTGCCCCATGCTCCATAACAAAGAAAATTGATAGGGTAGTAAGAAATTTTTTATGGATGATGACCCTAATAAGAAAAGAGTTCATAATATTCGTTGGTCAATGGTTTCTAAAACAAAAGAAAAAGGTGGTCTTGGCATTCGAAGAACTAAGCAAGTGAATTCGGCTTTGCTAAAGAAATGGTGGTGGCGTTTTGGGTTAGAGAAAGATGCTCTATGGAGGAAGATTATGGTTGAAAAATTTGGTGAAACATCCACGGATGGAAACTCTCAACCCAAGGGATCAAAATGAGGTAGTTTGTGGTTTAATATCTACAAAGAGCTAGAAGATTTCAACAAGAATATTAGATTCAAAATTGGGCGTTAAGGAAACTAGATTTTGGGAAGACTTTTGGCTAAGGGAAGGAAGATTATGTGATATGTTTCCTTTGGCGTATGAAGCTTCAAGGACCAAAGAGTTTGTGGTGGCTACTATGTATGAAGTTAGGGATTGTGGTATAAGGTGGAATTTTATGTCTAGAGAAAGATACCCTCAAATCATATCAAATGAAGTTTCCACAATATCAAATCTTCTCTCTTCCGTGTCCATTCAAGAAGGTATTTTGGATAGTCGAATTTGGGTTGGAAGTGAACATGGTCACTATACGGTGAAGGATGGTATAAAGAACGAAGAGGAGAGCAAGATGAGCCAACATTTCCAATCGATGTTGTTTGGAGTCGTGAGTATCCTTGTAAAAATAAATTTCTTTCTTTGGCTCCTTTCTCATGATAAAGGTAATGACGGATAAACTTATAGGAAGGGGCATGGATATTTCAAGTGTTTGTTGTTTTTTGCGAGAAAATGATGAAACTAGCTGCACTTATTCTATGATTGTTGGAGGACCCGAAGAATATGGGATTACTTTGTTGAAAGGATGTCAATTTCGGTGGACTTATGATTCAAATGTCACCACAACGGTGAAATCTTGGAAGTTTAATTGGGGAGATGAAAGACTTGGTAGAATATGGAATAATATCCCGGTTGCAATATGGTGGTGTATATGGAATGAGCGAAATGCAAGAGTCTTTGAAAGGAAAAAGAAAAATTTGGTTAGCCTAATTAGAAATGTTAAACTCAAGCGTTCTTTGGCGGAGTCGAACACAAGGATGTTAGGTCTAACGGCAAATAAATTGATAGCACTTTGGGACTCTTTATTCCGACCTTCGTGATCTTGGTTTGTTTTTGTTTTGGGTTCATAGATCTCCTCGGCTCCCTTTCTTATTGCTCTTCATGTATTCATTGAGTTGAGGTACCCCTCTTAAGTACCTCCTTTTCAATGAATTTCCTCTTTGATCGATCAAAAAAAAAAAAAAAAAAAAAAAAAAGAAAAAAAAATCCTAGGTACATACATCCCTGGTAGGCTGGTACTAATAATACCTTTGCAATGAAAATGTTGTAACTGTGTGATTGTAGGTATGAATCTTCAGAATAATTTGAAGCAGTCCATCTTGAAAAATATTTGCTTAAGAATTAGGTTACCCCGTTACACATCGAAGTCGAAGTGGGAATAATTGAGCTAAAAAACATGCCCACTTATCAGCAAAGTCAAATTAACCATTCTGTACTGTAGGTATATTATTGCCCCAGCTTGAAATCCTAATCATGTGCAACGTAGTACTGAAACAAAAATAAACTGCTAAAAGTAAGATAGTCCATTGCGCACGACAAGATTATTTTATTACAAACTGCTCAACAACAAATCCAGTACATATCAACAATAATCCACCTTGGTATATATGATAGGAACCAATGATAAATGAAACCACCATCTAATTACAATCGATCCCACAACACCATATCAGCAATATTTACCGGGAAACAAACCAAACCGCAGACCGACTAGCAAATCATACAGCGATAGCCAACAAAGGACACACACAACATCAATCTAGGGATATGTTGTTCTTGTTTCTTTTAAACCAAATTACAGTAAAGGCTTCCATGGGTAGAACCTATCCTCGTGTAATCGCCTTTTAGGAAAATATATATCTCTTATTCTTCAAATAAAATGCATATAAGATCCAACCCACAGTAACCAACAGCACTAATAAAAAAGCTAACGTAATCAAAAGTATTTTTATTGGTTGTGACAGTGTTTTAGGGCTTTTTCCATTGTTTGGGGAAGCACTTCCTGGTTCAGATTCAATGTTGGCGTTGACCGCGGAAAGATTTTCTGGTCTAGTATTGCATACCGATGTGTTCGTGCAAGACAAGTTTGGATTACCCAATGCACTGCAAAAAAGCAAAATTTTGGAAAAATATAAAAGATAAACAAAATGCACAATTCCAACCGAAAACAAGATAAACATACTTGAACATCAATTTGACTTTATTTGATATCGACGAGGGTACTGTTCCTGAGAAGTTGTTATCTGCCAAATTTCTACAAGAATTGGAATAATAATTGAAAGTTAACATTTACTATGGTTGATTGATTGTTTAGTACAAAGAGAGTTGCAAGAAATTTTGAACTTACAGTATTGTGAGTTTGGGAAACATGCCAAGAAATTCAGGAATTTCTTGCGTTAAATTGTTGTTGTGCAAGTCTCTGCCAAAATTTTGAAAATTTTCTATCAAAATCAAAAGATTATCAGCGTGCTGCAAATATTTTCATGACTCACATGGTTTTTAGAGCACTCATGGCACTAAAATCTGGTAAACTGCCTATTAATCCAAGGCCGCTGAGATTCCTGTTAAGAAACATCATAGAAATATTGTATTACTCAATTTGTTTAAGGTATATCGAAACCGTCTGCAAGAAGCTGCAAAACCAAAAGGGAACGAGCTAGGCTATAATTAGGAAGCAACTAAGAAAAAAGTGTATAGAAAATTATCCTCACAGTGCTGTAACTCGAGGAGAATCCGTTTCATCATTACAAGTAACCCAATCCCAAGTGTATGCTGAAGGTAAACAAGGATCACCATTCGAATCTTGCAGCTGAATGAAACTCTTTTGCAGTAAACCCAATGCTTTCACTAATAAACAAACAAACATGAACTAAGAAACTTGATTATGTATCTGTTGATTCTGTTTTTTTTTGTCAAAAGATTTGGTAAAAATAGTGAATTACCATCAGTTAAATTGGTTCCTTGAGCTAATTTTTTCACCTATAATAAAACCATCATTAGTGGAGGAAGAGCTAATAGATGAACAAGTTGCATTAGGTAAAAATAAACTCATCACAGGGCCAAAATTTAGTTAATCTCTTTGATAATGTGCACTGTAACGAACAGGAATACTCGGATCTGAAACTCCAGATTCAAATAGCTTTTTTAGTTGCATCTGCACGCATTAATGTTGTACTTAATACGACCTCCGGAGGTTTAACGCTGACATTAAGGATTGCGAGTTACTTGTAACCACAATCTATGCAACGACACTTAATGGAACGTAACTATATCCGTCATTTTAGTCTAAAAAAAATATAAACTGTGCAATTGTGACGGAAACTTATCTATGTGACACTTTTCAGCCGCCAGATTTAGACGTTTCTGTAGTGATAATGCTCAAAAAAAAAAAAAAATGTAAACAAAACGATCACAATCTTGTTAAGAGATAAAGAATGATTATTACCTTTTGCAGGTGCTGGTACAAGGACAAGTAAACAAGAGAAAAGTGAAAAGAGTGAAAATAGAAGAATATCGTGACGTTGGGTATTCATGTCGTTAAATCTTAAGAAGCAGATGAGTTAGAGAGGGAGGAGCTTATATACAAATTTCATCTGTGTGTTTGGATGTAATATATCAGGTTTGTTGAATGATCGTCGGTAACCACCTCGTACAAGTGAAGGATCATTGCCGGATCAAGTCTTATTAGCACGACTATGTCTACATGAATAAACAATTATAAAATCACGAATTTAATAAACTAGTTTGTCACCCGTGCTATGCACGGGTTTCTTTCTCGCTTATAAAATATTCAATTATAAGTTCAAACATTTGGTAATAAGTTCGTAACCTAAAGTCAATCTCAATGGTCAAGGATTTCTCTTAACTATAGCTTATTTGAAGTTGCGAAATGGATCTCAAGCCAACCCCACTATGGGTCCCTTAGCTTAATTAGGTGCCAAAACTTTTATTTACACGATTTAGATAGATATTATGTATGGGTTAAAAAAATTGTGAGGAAAAAAATGGAGATATCACGAGAAAAAAAAAAAAGTGCTTTAGTAAAATAAAAGAGTCAAAAATGAAAAATAAAGAGTAAAATTTAAAAAAATCTCAAAGTGAAACAAAGTATCCGCTAAAAATAGTAATTTTTTCAAATTTTCCTAGCTACAATTAAACTATCGCGAAGCGAAATCGCTTACCATAGTACTTGGCCTTGCAAAAAGCAATGTATAAATTAATAAAAAACCAATGTCATTCAAGACGACATATTTAAAATGTCATGGGCTTGTAGTCCCAACATCTTCGAAAGTGATAACACTTGAGCTTTATAAATTGACTAAAAGTTATGCCGCTCTAATCTTTGCAGCTTTTGATATTCTTCAAGTTTCTTAAAGGTAAACTTTTATATAGTTTATTACGCAATCATTAATCGTTCCTTCACTTCACAATGAGCGTCATTGAGATCGTGACATATTTATTTAGTATCAACTATTTATACAATCATCATCAAAGGGATTTCTCTTTCAATTACGTACTTACTTAAAAACGAACAAATCTCAATTACAAAAAGCCATATCTTCTACCAAGAAATTTCCAAACATAAGTTCTTTTCAAGGAAGTTTATAGTGTACTCATGAAATCCTATATACGTGTGTCTTATTTCGCCGCAACAAAAAAACTTTACGATATTTATTATGTATGTACGTGTATATTGGCATTATAAGATGAACCCCAAATAATCCGAAGATATCAATATGTACTAAGAATGTCACTAAATTATAGGATCAACGATGGTGTATTGTAGGGTATATATATATTTCATTTCATATAAGTTTAGAGTGAGTGTAGGTTATGGGTGTATATCGGGGGCTATGAAGACGGGAATATGTGGATGACGTATACCCTCAGCGACTCTACATGTGCATGTACATAGCAAAGCGAGTACCTTATAGTGTCAATTTATGCGTACCCGTGAATTATGCGATAAGTAATATTTTAACCTTATAGTATATAATATTATTGAGGTCCAAGTTTTTTATTTAAATTTGTATATAATTTTTTTTCTCCCTACTCGAAATTCAGAAAGATAAATAATATTTTTGTATATAGTTCTTAATTTAAACATAAATGGAGGAGAGTTGATTACTCTCCGCCCATGTTATAAAAAGCGGAGTTTAGAAATTTTGTGATCCAATTAGATAAGAAGTTGCAATTTTTTTTTTACATTTATACCCTTATTTATGATGTATTGGATATCATACAATTTAGTTTTTGTTTATGATAAGGTAAGGATAAATTAGAAAAGTAAAAAAAAATTGTGAAAACTAAGTATTTTCTTAGAATAAAAAAATTTATACTTCTAAGAAAATACTACTTCTCCGCCTTTAATAATAGGGACGGAGGGAGCATTCACTAAGGTGGTCAAAGAAGGAAGCGTTTGGATGATTCCCATGAACTATATGGTTGTGCGTAATCTAATGTTACTCCATGAGTGAATGGAATTGGTGTCTAATAGTCGTGAACAACCATTGTTAACACGATTTACATGGACACATATCCATGTTAAAATTGCCAACGGTGCTATAAAAACTTATGCCAACAATGCTATACTTATTCTAATTTGGTCTCGTACTGAGATGACTGAGTGGGGTTTGACAACTACCAAAAAAATTAAAAATTCTTTTTAAAACCCTTATACCACGTATAATTACTATAACAATTTTATTCATCTTGCATTTTTGTGAAAGCATACACAAATCTCCAAATAGAAATGCCGGGTCTTCTTCTCACGGTAAAAACACATCTTCACTCCATCTTCGAAACTCTAAATTACTCATAGCTAATTTAGCGGAAGTAACATAAACCACACTCGCCTCTATTCCTCCGCCGACTACCCACTCTCATACCGACACTTAGCCACAAAAAACCCCAGGCCATATCTCACGGGTATATAAAATCTAATACCCACAGATATCATGCAAAAATGCAGACAAATTTCCAACTCATTAATACCGTGTTTTTCAAAGGCACCGAACCGGTTATCTTGAACGCAGGAAATATGTACTCATACTCGTTAAGAACATTAAAAATCCAGTTTAACATAAATCTCTTAACCCCGACTATTCACTGATTTAAGGTATTACCGATCTAATTTCAAAAACCAAGAACCCATGAAAAAAAAACCTACAAAGGAAAAAAAAAAAAAGATTAAGCTTTACATCTTATGGTTATAGGGCGGTTGCACGCCAAAAACAAAAGTGAAATTCATTTCGTAGCCTCGCCTCATTTACAAAGGAGAGGTTTTAATTACTGGACTCGAAGAGCCCGGTATTGTTATTTATTGTCACTACCTCCCCGTGTTAGGATTGGGTAATTTACGCGCCGCTCGCTTCCTTGGATGTGGTAGTCGTTTCTCGGGCTCCCTCCTGACCGAACCCTAATTCTCCATCACCCGTCACCACCATTTATTTCGTAGCCTCGCTCAATTACAGAGAGAGGTATCACCAAGAACTGCTAAAAAAAAAAATCAAAATCAAGATTTACCTATTTAAATCATCTTTACCAAAAAAAAGAAGAAGAAACCTATTTAACTCATCGGAAAAAAAAAAAAAAAAAAAAAAAACAAAAAAAAAAAAGATTCAATTCAATCTCACCGTGTGATTATTTCGTTTCGCATTGCCACAGCTCCAAAAAGATGCGATATCATTACTCATGACTTCTCTCATTGCCGCAACCATTTACAAAAAGAAAGATCGGATAACAAAACCCTAAACTACAAACAAAAACAAAAAAAAAAAACGAGATTTAAATATTCAATCTCACCGTGTGATTATATCGCATCGCCACATAGCTCTAAAAGAACTGATATCACTAATCCCGACCTCTCTCATTGCCGCAGTCATCATTGTAAATTGATTACATGCAACAAAACAACAAAAAAGAAATATTAGATAACCCTGGATTGCTTCTGGGAAGAAGGAAATAAGAAGAAAAACGCAATAGCAAAAGAAATCGACAATGCGCACACAATGAAATTTGCCCCTTCCTAGTCCTTTTATATAGCGAGCCATCAAGCCCAACATTCCATTAGAAAAAATAATTATTTAGGAAACTAATATCAATTAATATCTTATCATTTACACCCTTGTCATAATTTTAGAATAGCTACTATATTTTTGGATGGTATGCTTCAAAATAAAATAAAATTGGATACCCATATACATTGGCTGCAACATGTGTAAAAAATATTGAGCATATCTTACGCGTGTAGAAATGCAACCTTTCCTTTTTTCGCAATAAATATTGAGCATATCCTAGGAATATTTGGAAATATCCAAAAATAAAATTGTAGATATGTTTCCTTCCTTATCTCTGTTTGCGTATTAAAACGTTTGGAAGTAAATTTTATATTTTACCATTAAAAAACTCTAAATATAATTTTTTTTTAATCTATCGATTTATTTTGGGCAAGATATCTAAAATATTGTTATTTTTGGTTTATTAAATGAAAAGTATAGTAAAGCTTTTTGTTTACCAATATTTTATTAATTTTGTTTAATTTAGGAGACATTTTTATACAAAAATATTGAGAATCTAGTCTAAGAATAGAAATTATTTTGTCTTACGTTTGTTATTTTTCTTTTGGAATGTACAATACTCCGTATTATCAATAAAAATTGCATTGAAACAAAATCGATTTTCCGTTTTTTTCCCTTCTAGGTTGATGTTTTAGAGTTTCGCTTCGTATTTTCATTTTCATTTAATAATTTTGTGTTTTAACTATTTGACAGATTTTCTTAATTTTTATAAGGAGGAAGAACTACACTTCGATCATCAACAGGTATTGATCATTTAATTTTGATGTATATTTATTTTCGTCTCAATTGTAATTGTAAAATCTTAATTAGAATTAGTTTAATTATTAGTAGCTTGGAATTGTTATTAGAATT
The DNA here is from genome assembly GCA_023531295.1 of Papaver armeniacum. Classification (NCBI taxonomy): domain Eukaryota; kingdom Viridiplantae; phylum Streptophyta; class Magnoliopsida; order Ranunculales; family Papaveraceae; genus Papaver; species Papaver armeniacum. Next base: position 8,775 of record JAJJWW010016373.1, on the reverse strand, counting down.
AGTTTAATTTTTTTAGAAGTGTAATTGGACATTGGACATTATTTTTTTAATTTTATAGTTGATTTATTTTTGTGATGTTGATCATGATGCATAATTTATTGATATTAGTTTGATCGTGAATGTCAATGATAGCATCTAATTTTGATTTTTAATTATTTTTGAAAAATTATTTGGTAATTTATAAGATTTAGTTGTTTTAGGAAATATTTTTTCTTATATCGTGGGCCAAAAGATATTTTCTTGGATTTTATTATCTAAAATTTTAAAAAATTACCAAAAAAAAATTAAATGGTGGGGTCAGAATCAACCAGAAGCTCCGATTAACCACAACGCTCGAAAAAACTCTGTTTTTATATAGAGAATTAATTATGAGTATCAAGATGATCATTTACTAAAGATTCATTAACTAGGTAACCTAGGGAAGAAATTTGAGACGTGCACAGAGGTGGATTTGTTTTCAAAAGGTTTAAATTTAAGAATGCAAAACAAATAAAAAATGAAGGCTATTATTGGGGCGTCACACTCTATTAGAGGGGCTTCACTTGGATATTTGGTGACCAAAAATCTGGTTAAGGGATACCTTTGATCAATAGCAATTTGTCCAAATTACCCTTCAATTAAAATTAAAACAAAAATGGAATAAATACCTAATCTAATCTTCACACTTTCAACCTCTTTTGACTCCTACTCTTCTTCTTCTTCTCTTTCTCTTCTTCTTCACGGTAAATTTTCACATCAATTCATTTCATCGTCTTGATTAATCGGCGATCCAAAATTGAACCTCGTAGGGAAACGGATTGCAAACAGAAAGATGAGGAAGAAACAAACCGATTGCGTTGATGGTAATCCCAATCAACCCCCGACCAACAACTTCATCCTCAAGCAAACACCGATTGAAGCAACCTAATTTTCGGAATTGGAACTCCTCAACAACAACCCATAGTGTATGCAAGGTATTAATCGACAAACCCATCTATTCTTACTGCAAGTCTTTATTAGATTGAATCAAATCGAAGAAAATTAGGGTTTCTGTTTTTTGGTTTACGCCTAGGTTCGCCAAGCGTAAGTCTAGTGTTCCGAATAACTTACGCCTAGGTTTAGAGTAATTCAAACCGTAAATTGGTTTTGCATGTGTTTACGCCCGCCAGCGAGACAATTTTTCCAATCGTAACTACTTACGCTTGGTTTTTCAAAGAGACAAAACCCGGGCGTAAAAGTTCTGGATGTTTTGAAGGAATTGCAATTTAGGTTTACGCTTAGGTTAGATGATTGAAGTTTCCGGGCGTATTTAGTGTACGCCTAGGTTTGGTTACATAATTTTCCGTACGTATAGTTTTACGCCTAGGTTGGATGATTGAAGTTTCCTGTGCGTATTTATTGTACGCCTAGGTTGGGTTGCATAATTTCCCAGGACGTATAGTCTTACGCCTAGGTTGGATGATTGAACTTTCCAAGCGTATTGTTTTACGTCTGTGTTCGATTCTATTTTTCTCTAGGATTACCTAGGCGTAATTAAGCTCCGAACATTTTTTTATTAATAGATTGGCCCGTGTTACTAATTCATCAATACCGATTCTATTTCTTGTAACTTGCAGGAATCGTGATGGAGCAAAGCCTAAAAAGAATAGAGGAAATAACTTAACACCAAAAGATACCCTACACCTCGCCATGGAGTTCATTGTGGGGTCTATTATAGAGGTTTCATAAGGGTGCTAACAAGAAGAAGGATATGATTCAAGGAAGTAGCTCAACATGTCCTGAAATTGAACATAATATTTTCCAAAATCTAGAAATTGAAGGGGAACAATTTCAACTACTGGTGATATCGGGAGGTACACTCGTGATTAGAGATACACCAAATCAACAAGAAGAAGAAGAAGTTGTTGTTCAAGGAAAAGGGAAACAAGTTGTTGTTGCTTCACCTGAAGCTACACCTAAACCTCAAGTGAAGGAAAAGAAGCCGAGGAAGATACCTTCACCAAAAGGCAAGCATATTCCTAAAGGCAATGATTTGTTGCGTGCGAAGAAGAATGGTAGACTTTGGGGTGAGGCGCCCGATGAATCTACGGTCTTATTTGGTTATCCATATTCATGGGCTGCTAAGGTTTGCCAAACCAAGGTAAGAATCTCAAAATTTTCACTTATTTTGCATGATTTTGTTCAAGTTGATATTATTGGGTATAATTTAGAAATTTAACAAATTTGTTGTTAATACATTCTTTGTAGGATCATAAAATTGCGATAAAGAAACCGAAACATAAAAAGGGTGGTTATTGTCGTTAGGTGAAAAGAATGTAAAGAGGTTCGTGATCTTGTATTGATACGGTGCTAGGTAATGGAATTCTCAACCATCAGCATGAGTTTGATTCTATTATTGCTTGTGCCTTTAGAGAGCGATATTGGTTAGAAACCGATACTTTTCATCTTCCATTCGGCGAGATGACAATAACGCCGTGACGATGTGAAGCAAATCTTGAACTTAAATGTTGAAGGAAAATATGTTTCTGAAGGTTTTGACAACAATATGAGTTGGGAAGACCTTTATGTCCTTGTTAAAGACACACTTGGATGGGAGCGAGCTGAGACGGAGAAACAATTTAAGTGGGCTGGTGGAGATAAACCAAATGAAGCAAGAGATGGTCCATCCATACCCATCAAAAAGATATTGTTGAAGAATCAAAGATATGTTTGGAGGAACACAAAGGTCAGAAGAACGTCATGAGGTGATAGATGAAACAAGAGCTCGTCGTACACCCACCGCATACCTATTGCATTCCCTTGGTACCATATTCTTTCGTGATAACTCGGGTAATCGAGTTAATGTCCACTATTTACAATGGTTAAAAGATTTCCGGAGACCAAAAAGTATGCTTGGGGCACCGCCACCCTCGCTTTTACTTGATAGTTTTCAAAAGCTTCGAGGGTTGGAGCCACCGAACTTGCTGGGAATGTTGGTCTTTTTTCAGTAATCTATAGTTTCGGTTTTTGTTATATTTATCATTTTTTTATTGGTTTTATGTATATAATTTTTATGGTTATATATAATTTGTTAGGCATGGGTATATGACCACTTTCCGACCATGATACCTTCTACATCTTGGTCGATGATGAGATTGGTCATTCCCATAGAAAAAGTTTGTATTCACTGTACCCAAGTAAAGCACAAAGAAAAGAAGATAGCCGAATTAAGGTTGAAAATGGATGCTCTCACCGTTGAAGATGTAATATTTGATCCTTACATAAATCTAAAGAAAGATAAGTTTGGAGAAGAGATTGATCATCGTGTTTTTCAAGTTTGGAATCCTACAACGGGCCTTTGTTTCATCCTCATGGGTACGTAATGGCCAATCCACGTCGAGTTCTCCGCCAATATGGTTATGCGCAAGAAAAAGTCACTCAAGAATCTTTCAAATTGTTGGCTAATGCTTCTTCCGTAAAAAGTGCCAATGTCGTGCTCAACTATAGCCCAGAGCCAAGTATTGATGTTTGGAACAACTGCGATAATGCACAATACCAAGTCCATATGAAGGAGCTCATTCCTGCTCTAGGCAAAGGAAGCCGAAGAAGATTATTTGGAATGGTATTACCATTTTGGTCATCCTCATATGATCAATAATGATCCGGAAGCGGCAGTACATATCCAAAAGGCTCAAGAAAAGAAGAAGCGTGAAGTCAAAAGAGAAGTGTATTTGATGGATTGGAAGGCACTATATTTCAACTTGGTAAGTAAAGTTGTTATTTTCATGACGCCATTTCACATTTCTACAAGTATGTTTCATAACGTTATAATTGTTTGTACTTCTTATATGTTTCATTTTGATATGTAAAATAGAAAAAGAAATGCCTTCACTTGGCACAAACAGTGAAAGATGAGGCCCTCACATGTGCACAAGTAAAGATTTTAAAACAAAGAAATCAAAGACTTGCCGAATCCAAATAAGAATGCTTCACTTGAGAACTTAGAGAGGGGCACGAAGCGGAGTAGGCATTCGTCGGCCAGGATGTGGGTACTAGTCAACGCCAGCCATCACCTAGTAGTTCGAATCTACAAGAGGATATGCATGCTCGTGGTCAAGGTCGGGGTGGTCGAGGTCGTCGTGCGAGGTCCTCGTACAAGAGGTGGTAACAAAAGAGGTCGTGGTCTTACTGTGAATGAGTAGACATTGTAGAAGACTATTTAGTTTCTTTTGGTTGTTATGAACAAGTTTCCTTTGGTGTAGAAGACTATTTAGTTTCTTTTGGTTGTTACGAACAAGTTTCCTTTGGTGTAGAAGACTATTTAGTTTCTTTTGGTTGTTACGAACAAGTTTCCTTTGGTGTAGAAGACTATAAAGTGAAAATGCAAAATCAAAATTAGGTACTCAGGAACTTTTACGTCCAGGTTTGTGGTAGGCGAAACCAGTGATTTAAGACTCTAACACAACAAGTTTTAGGATTTTGCGCTTTACGTCTAGGTTTTGGGTTCGGAAAACCTCAGACGTCATTCCGATAGTAAGTATTTTCGAGTTACGTCTAGGTTCGTGTTCTCTAAAACCTAGCGAAATAGCTTTTAAAATGAGTTTGTTGTTTTTTTTTGTCCCTATTTGGTTTGTTACACATCTTGGTTTTATATATAAGTTGAACATACATGCCCAACCATCTTATTTTTCTTATTTATACATATTATATTGTCAACAAAATACTTCATTCAAAACTACCAAAATACATATATATTGTCAACAAAATACTTCATTCAAAACTACCAAAATACATATAATATTGTCAACAAAATACTTCATTCAAAAACTACCAAAATACATTTGACCCAATTATCACTTCTAGACAAAATGTTTTATTCCTAGTGAGTCATTCAAAATATTTTCACCACCCATATTTGCCTTTGCCCCCGTGTTAATGTATCATATTTCGCGGCTAGCGTTTTTCCGATGTCGGTATCGGCAAATGTTCCTCCAAAATCTTGATCGACTATTGTTTCATGGAATGATAATTGTTGCCAAAAGGGATCAACATCTTGTATTGGAATAAATTTGCCATTGTAATTGGCTATGACATGCCGACATGGGAGGCCCAAACTTGTCATGTTAGGACAAACACACTCTCTTTCGTCATAGTTACCCGACTCAAATTGTATCACTTCTTTCATTATCAAATCAATTGCACGATGCGACACTTTATGATTAATTTCATCAAGCCAAGCATTGTTTTTCCATTTAGTGTGTCTACTAGATCGGTTTTTTTCAAAATACTCCCTAACTCTATCAAGATCACGGAGGAAATAGGTGTGCATGGCTTGATATACCGTAACAAATCCACCATCACCACTATGAAGCTTCTTCTTCAACCGGTTGTGAGACGATTCCACCGTACTTGTAGCTTGGTTTCCGAAGTGTCTATATTGGTTTGTGAATGCGGCCACGAACTTCTCTTTGTGTGGATCCAACCAATTGTCCACCAAGTATTTCACCATAGTTGGATAACTTCTCAAACTAGCCAATAACATACGATCGTTGTTCATAGTCTTCCACAAAGAGAGAATATGCCATGGCTTCCAATCCTTTTGGAAACTAGCCCATCTTAGTTCCGCCAACCCGTCATCCTTCTTAAATTTCTCTTTGGCTTCCTTTGTTGATCAACCGGTAGTTTCTTTATTCTTTCCATTTGACTTTTCTTTGTTGGACGAATGATGGTCTTACATTTATAGCCTGTTTGGATGCACACTCAGAAGTAACTTATTGACTTCTGGAAGTCAAAAAGTCAGAAGTCGGTTGGCAATAGAATTTGAATGACTTCCGTAAGCGAGAAAGTCGACTTTTGTGAAGCAAAAACTGACTGGACTTCCGCCGACACTTCGCTCGAGAAGCACTTCTGACTTCTACTTCTGCATCCAAACAGGCTATTAGTCTCAATGTTATTCCATAGGTGGAAGGTGCAAAGAAGGTGATGAGCATCCGGGAAAACCCTCTCTATTGCATTCAACAATGCTTGTTCCTTGTCAGTGACAATCACCTTTGAGTATATCCTCCGTAGAATAACTTCACTTGTTGTAGTGCCCACACATAACTCTCTTCAAGCTCATTTTCCAAGAAGCAAAGCGATACTAAACGGAGAGTTGGTGGGAGTTTGTCCAACAAATGTTCAACACCCGCATCTCATACTTGTTGGTCTTGTACGTGCAATCCATTAAAAGTACTTGATTGGAGCACCCGCTAATTGTATAAACTCGGGATGAGCCAATATGAGATTCTTTATTTGTTCATCCTCATCTTCATTATGGAAAAACCGAATAATTATACTTCTCCCCAAATGCCTTAATTGTTGCATTTGATTTCTATTTTCCCATTGTTGATTTTTCAATTTTGTTTTGGCGTTGTAGATGGTTGGCAAAGTAGAAACATTCTTTGGGTTGAGGACCTTTATATGACCAAGTATATCTAGGGGTTTCATACGGTTTTCCGTCATGGAACTTACAATGAGTTTTTCTTCATCATTAAGCCGCGCCACATAAGGATGGGATAACAAAGTATCCGGTATGGGATGGTTATGACGACCGCATACAACTTTCTCCAAATACCAATACCACTCCTCGCTTTTCTTGTTGTGCTTGAATTGAAGCTTGAACGGGCATTTAGTCTTCTTAGTGAAAGTAGTATTCTTCCTATTCGTCTTTGGTTCATATACGGTTACCCTTTTTTCACATGACTTTTACTCTCCTCCACTACACTCTAAAACCATTTGAAAGTGGCGGTCATTTTTTGATCCATTACAAACTATAACACACATAATTAACTTGCCACGTTCTCTAGCCCATTTCTTTGCATCTTCTTTATCTTTCCATCTCTACATGTTCCAAAACTCAAAGTTAGTAAAAACACAAAAACATAGTGAATGAGCAAAATATCTTTCCATTAGTTTCAAAAAGAGAAAAACACTTACCAAGTCATTCAAATAGTGATGGGATGAATCTTCGGTTAGAATTTCGTTTGCATTAGGTTGAGAAGGCATTGGGCTAAGTGGAAGCACAATCTATCAACCAAAATATCACAATATTGTCAAAAAAAAAAAAAAAAAAAAAAACTAGAATTACGTCCTGTTATAAGGTACACCTGACCCAGACGTTTAGGCATAGAAAGGTTATGGTTGAAAAATTCATCCTCTAACCTAGACGTTTTTAATTACGGTTGGAAACGATGAAAGTATAACCTAGACGTTTTAACTTACGGTTGGAAATAAAAAAATCATAACCAAGACGTAAAAACAATTATTAAATACCCATGCAAAACTATTTACGTTTGGTTTTTGGATGAATTTAACCTAGGCGTAATTCTCAAGTTTTGTCCTATTGGAAACCAAGTACGATTTGGAATTCTTCTAAAGTCAAGGTAAACAACACTTACGGTTGGGAACGAAGCAAAACCCTCTTCCAAACCAAGACGTAAAACTTAATTACGGTTGGAACGAAGCCCAACCCAACCGTAATTTGCCATGAAAGTCTAAAATATCAAATTTATTATCGTTCTTAAGCTAGTTTTCAACGAAATTGAACCCATGGGAGATAGTTTAGAGGTGTACTGTTGATTTTCAACCATTGGTTCTTCACTTTGTTGATTTATTTCTTCAATTGGTTGAGATTCATCATCACTTTGTGTTAAACCCTCTCTACCATCTAACAAATCATCAATCTCTTTGGTCTCAACATGAGCAATGTAAAACTTGTTTTCTCCATCGTACAAAGATTCACCCACCTCGAATTTGTAACTTGTTTCATCCATTTTTGTTGAGTGAATCAAACAATCTAGGTTTTGAAAAAACTCCAATTTTTCTTTTTCCTCCTCTCTAGTTTTTTTTTCCACATAAACTTTGTCCTTAATTTATAAATATATATATCAAAATTCATCTTCTTAATTTAATTAGATAATAATTAAATTTAATTAAAATTAACTAAATAAATAAGGGTTGTTTGGTCATTACACAATTATTTGAGATAAGGGATTTTCAAATTACTTACGGGTGACCCGTTTTTGTCCTATTAGGTGACGCCCCTCTAATGGAATGTGACACCTCAATAATAGCCTATCAGGTAGGGGTCGGTGGATATGTGGGTATCAACTAGATGTTAATGACATAGCATAAATGGTAATCTTCATTTCATTACAGACTCAGAGAAGCTTAAGTTTCATTCCAGAAAAGAGAGAACTCATTACAGCCAATTAATAGTCTCAGATGATTTTTAATAATTCACCAACTCTTAAATTACACGTGTAAAAAGAATAGCTGGCAGATCATGTGAACAGCACGTGAGAACACAAGAGTGTTATCCTTCACTGCAACAAGTCTTATCTTGCACCACTGCAACAAGCCGTAACGAAGATCTAAAGAATTTTGTCCACAGAGCTCAAGAAGTGCAGACGACTTACCGGAGTAGGGCGTATCATCATATAAATTTTCGGGCGCTTGAGGAGTGCGAGTTCTATGGTGCTTTTCCCACGGGTGCACCATCCATCTTTGCCGTGGGCCGTGGCAAGACATTCCCTAGTTGTGCTTGTGGAAACACCTTTCGTTGTGATCCCACTAATACAAAACATTGAGATTGTTAACCTGACACACCTTGAACCTGGAGAGATTGATATGACAGTCGTATTTCAAGACTTCAAGCGTGATGTGCTTGAAATTCGCTCAATTCCCTTGGAATTTCTCACCAGCATAAAACGTCGACTGGATTATGGGAGCGTGACGTACTATGTTAACGATAAAGAGTCGACTGGAATCTCTTAGTGA